>PVIU01005901.1:0-107589 GCA_004026605.1 Ondatra zibethicus
GATGTTAAGGCAGGAGGATTCCTGAGAACTGGAGGCTAGCCTAGGCTCATAGTGAGTTTATGGCTAGCCTGAGCTACATAGTAATACTCTGCCTCAAATAAACAAGCAAACAAAACATCAGTGGAAACATCTTAGGTAATTTTAGGTATGGAAAGGACTTATTTATAGGATAGTCTCTTAGCATAGGTGTTATCATTTAGGTCAGAACATTTATTTTATATAATCTATCTTTGAGATGCGTTAAAAATTGTTTTGCATAACTCAGAATTGTGAATAATGAGAATACTTTTTAAATTTTAAAACATAAACTTGTTTTAAATTTTTTTATTGTTTATTATCTCTTTAAAACAATTTATTAACCCCTTGATGAGCTAGACTTTGGTTACTAACTGATTATTTGGAAGCGTTGACCAAGCTGTTGCATTTTTCAGTATACCTCACATCCTCTGTCTAGGCAGTTCTTTACTATGCCTAGCATGTCTTCTTTGTGTTTCTTGATTAATTACATTTGTTTATTCATTGTGTTGGGACTGAGTGCACATATGCTATGGCATGCATATGAAAACTCGTGGGAATTGATTCTCTCTTTCCACCTAATAGGTTCTGGGTATCAAACTTGGGTTGTCAAGTGCTTAGCAATACCTGTACCTCTTGAGTTGTCTCATAGGTCCTGTTTTTTGTACTTACAAAGAATAGTTAGTGTTTGTTGTATTTATGTGACATGACTGTTAAATAAACCAATAAAATGTTGCTAAGAGTTGTTTTAAGAAAAGTAGAATTTTTTTGAAAGACCTGAAACTGCTTGAAAAAAATCTTATAATACAAAGAGATTTGTGTAAAACTACAAAATACTGTGGGAAAGCATAAATATAGTAGAATATGGTGCTTTATTATTTAGGGTTTTATTGTAGTAGTTGTTGTTATGCTAAAATACAGTGACCAAAAGCAACTTGAGAGTTTATTTTGGTTTATGGTTACAGAGAGATAAGAAGCCATAGAGCCAGGGGAGGCTTAGTAGCAGGTGGCCCTGGCAGGAACCTCAGCAATCACATCCTCAAGGCAAACTGAAAATGGGATGAGGATATAAACTCTAAAAGCCTGTCTCCTCCTCCAAGCTGTGCTTTCTCCAGCAAAGGGGCGCTACATACAAGTTCCTTAACCTCTCCAAACAGTGCCATCGACTGGGGACTGGTTTTTTAAATACACAAGCCTGTGGGAAACATATCTCATTTAAACTGCCACAGGTACTTTCTCTGTGGGAGGGTTTACACAGGGATGGCATTTCATGTGCTGACCAGGGAGAAGTCCATTCTCAGCCATCAGCTCTTGGCCCTGAATCAAAGATGGGAAAGTCACTACTTACTGATATGTTGCCTGAGATTCAGTGTTAAAGATTATTAATTATTATTTTTAACTGTCTTTGGATCAACTGTTTCCATAATTTTAGAAAGATTGGTACCATTTGCACTGGTTAAGAAAGCATCAACTATGTGGACAATCAATCAATTTGGAAACAAAGTTAATTTTGACTATTGTAATCAATGTAATATATCAACTCATCTCAATTAGAAATGCCTCTGTGCCTAGGGAAATGGAAAAGCAGTAAGAGTGTTTCCAGAGAAAGTGTGAGGACCACAGGAATCTGGATCCCAGCAGCCATGTAAATGCTGGATGGTCTTGGCAGCTGTCTGTAATCCCATCACAAGAGATCCCAAAAGAAACCCACAAGCTTTGAGTTTCAAGTAAGGGACCCTGCTCAGCATGTAAGCTGGGGACTAAGACAAGAAAACACCTAACAATCAATTTCTGGCCTCCACACATATGTTCTCTGTCTCTTTGCCTCTCTGTCTCTGCCTCTCTGTCTCTGCCTGTCTCTGTCTCTGTCTCTGTCTCTCTCTCTCTCTCTCTCACACACACACACACACACACATTTGTGCACACACATTTGCTTCCCCACAAATGAACACAGATCCACACTCCAGTGGATACTGTGAAGAAAGAAAGGAAGAAAGGAAATAAGTAAGGGCTAAAGAACCTAAAACCAAATTGTTACAAATTGAACTTTGGGTACCAGGGATGTAGCTCATTGGTAATACTCTTGCCAAACATGCTTACGACTCTAGGAAAAGTAAAATAAATAACAAATAAGTAAATATTGGACAATATTTGAAAGGAAGAACAGTTTGTTATTAATTCTCAGTTGCTTTATTTCCAAAGCAAATAGTTTTCAAAACTCATTTTCCTATACTAAATTAGATTTCTGGGAGGAGAAATAATATTTTGCCAGGGTTTTGGCTCTGACTTCAGCAGTTGTGTATATTTTAAAAGAATTGCCTCTTTATATTCAGTATTCTGGATAAAATAAGGACATAATATTTAGCAACAATGGCTTCTTGGGAAATCAAAAAATAAACACAGCCTTACAATAACTACAACATGTCCCTGGTTCTGATAAGTTTTGTTCCTGGCCCTCAGATGGGATTGTGATTGTTTCCATGGCTTTAACACACTGACTTCTATTATTGCTGTCGGATGCTCACCAGGACTTACAAAGGAAGGAGCCATGCTCTTAATTGAAAGTAGATGGTCCTTTTAGGGGGTTGAAATGCAGAGAGCATCTTCCTTTCAACACCACACTCTTGTTCCAAAGATTTAAGGAAACTGGCTGACATAAGACTATCATAAGAATCACTGCAAGTAAAAAAGAGTTAAAGTATAGAAAACTTCAGACTGACATGGAAATTGCATGCTGCACTAATGTTGAATGATACGTGAATATGGTAATGATGTTATCTGTGTCCAGCAAAAAGAATTTACAGTAATGGTGGCTGTGAAGCATATTTTATGTAGAAGCTATTCAGGAAAATGAATATATTGATCATGTTTTATCATACTTTTTTTAAAGATTTATTTATTACATATTCAATATTCTGCCTGCATGTACCCCTGTGGGCCTGAAGAAGGCACCAGTTCTCATTACAGGTGGTTTTGAGCCACCATGTGGTTGCTGGGAATTGAACTCAGGACCTCTGGAAGAGCCTGGAAGAGCCTCATGGAAGAGGATAAGAGAGCCATCTTGCCAGCGCCTATCATACTTTTTTTACAAACACCCAAGGAGCTGTTACTTACTTATGAGCAGAAAATAAGGAGGCCGTTGTCTCTGAAGGGTTTAATGCTCCAACCACTAATCCAAACTAGAGATAAATTAGTATTATGTGAAGAAGTCTTAATACTTAGGAAAGTATAATTTTAGTCTACTTCGTCAAACTATTCGCACACATAAACACATGGTATGTAAGATAGTTGTGTGAGTTTATTTATCTTGGTTTTATACTGCTGCACATCCAAAAATAATTTTGCAATCAGAATTATTCCATCAGCCCAAGCTGATCAGCATCAATGAGTCTAACTTATTGATTTCACTAGTTTAACCTAATTGTTATGGGGTGGAGTGGCCGTGGAGCAGAGGGCAGGCCTAAGACTGGCAGGAGAAACTTTCAGAAAGAATTCCAGTGAGGAGATGTGCATACATGTGAGAGAGGATGTAAGCGGACCCAACAAGAACTGGGTGAGCAGTTTGCCTGCAAAGTCGACTACATTTGGGCCTAGCATGGTGGCAGCCACCTTAACCCTAGGACTTGGGAGACAGAGGCAGTTAGGTCTCTGCGGGTTCAAGGCCTACACTAGCCAGAGATACATGGCGAGACCCTGTTTCAATTGTTTTTAATAGAAGAATCTATTTTCATGTGCTGAGATCCATCCTTATGTCGATGGCTTCTGCCCTAGAACACATCCTAAGTTCTACGACTGTGGACTGAGTGCCCTATACTTTCTCTAGCAAAAGTGTCTTCCGAGCAAGTTGCAGTGTCTCATTTCCAGGTAGGATCCAAGAACCACTTTTAATCTATTCAGCAGACATTCATACAGACCAGGCACTGAGCTGAGTATTGAGTCTTCATGATAACCATGACCGATTAGAGAAGGTAAAAGATCACAGAAGATTTCATTTACTAGAACGGCTTCCCTGGTAAAGTCTGAACAAAACAGAAGTGGTCAGCACGGGGAAGGGAACCAAGTGCTTTGCGTTCTACAGGGGTGCAGCTTGTCCTGGAAACGTGGTTACTTCTGTGCTTTAGCCAGCTTTCAGGCTTGTGGTGCTATGGACCCTTTAGCAGCCTCTCTCTTGCCTTTTTATAGGAACTGCTGAAGTTAAAAACTCTTCCAAGAATGTTCAGAATAACATGAAGCAATCTGGACATTTGCTGTGCATACATGTGAGGCATGAGCTCATGTTTTCACCACATTCGTGTTTACCACGGTACTTCGGAAAACCGCTGTTCTAGAGAATGTAGACCTCTTTCTTCAAGTCTGACAGAAAACGTTTTATAATAGAAATCACGGTCAATAAGGAAACAAATCTTTAGTTTGTTTAACTGTATTCTGGAAAGATCATCAAGAAGCCATCGGTGTCACTCACCTGAGGAGGTGAAAGCTTGGAGAACGTCCAGTTCAGCCTGGGCCCTGAGATGAGTTCTTTTGTTCCCCGCAAAAGTGTTTACATTTATCTACTGGTATTTAGACTAGTTAATGTGTTACACCAGATAAATCTGTTTCCTGAGTCCATCTTTCAGCTTGTTCTCCCCTCTCTGGAACTGACAAATGGTTGGAGTTTGACACAGTTTATCAGTTGAACCCCTGCTGGGGGCTGCCTGTCACTTGCTCAGCTTGCTCAGACTACTGCAGAGCAAGTGAGTTCTCCTCCACAATATTTTGTTCTCACTCCCTAATCTAAAGGAACAGAGACAGATTCAGGTGGCTGTGGGGTTTACCTCCCATAGTGCTTAAGATGGGCTCCTGATGATTTCCTAGCAGGGTCACTGTAGAAATGCACCAAATGAGACACAATTTTTAATTATATGGAAAGGGCAAAATTAAAGCTGGTGACTGCTACGTATTTGAAGGGCACTGAAAGTGCCTTATTCTTGTAAGCCCTGAAAAAGTACTTTCTCTGAGATAATTGCAGCCCTGAGACTTGCTCTTTTGTTGCTGGTTGACGGGGTGGGGGGGTTGGGAGGGTTGTGGGGGTGTGGGGGGCAGGAGGGGGTAAGGAAAGAAAGCACCTTCTCCTCATCCTGACAGGCTTCCAGTGAGCTCTCACTTCCTCCACTTGTTTTCCTCAGCATATACCAACTGCTCAGGATATTGAGTTTTATTGTGATATCTTTACACACACATATAACACATTCTGACCGTATTTTAACTTAACTTCCCTGCATGTTAATACAAAGTTGACACATAGGCCAAACCTTGAGGAGGTCTGTAGGGGTCTCTGGCATTCAAAATGCTATTATTCGGCAGAATTCTATCCTTTGGGATGCTGGATGCAAGGAACCTTCACTCTAGCCAGCTGTGATTAGTGCCATCAGTGAGACGGCGCTATATACAGAATCGCAGAGGCCATGCACACTTGGCATCTAGCAGTGAACTAGCACTGGGACCCTAAGTGTGCTTTGTGCCACTTGTTGAGCCTAATGCAAAGTGCAGTGTAATCGCTGCCCATTAGCATGATTAGCTGTCACCTATTAGTGTAGTGTCTGAGTCACTGATTTGAATGCCGCCTCTGTCCTCTTCCTGCCGCCCTTTACCAGTCTTCTCCACATTTCAAGCCCCAGGGAAGAGGGACATAGTAGAAGAGGGAAGCGGTCCAGATGGGGAGAAAAGAATGCTGGGAAGATCCATTAGGAAATAGGTCAGGTACCCCAGAGATTAGACTAGCTTCCTTCATCCCTGAATACAAGTAGAATACAATTAGGAGGAATTAGACCTGCAACAAGTAGCTTGGATTTATCAGCTTTAATTGTCTTTTGTCAGGACCCAGCTCTCCTCCAGAGGATCCTGATGGCAGTCTACACTCTAATACTTTTAATGGCTCTCCATTGTGGGCTTAGCTCTCCTAAAAACAGTGTCTGCTCTTTGGAAAGCAGCTATTAGGAAGCCTCCCTTAAAACACCAAGCTGTTACTTTCTCTTTGGAGGATCCCATTCTTAGGTAATACAGTGTTGCCCCTTGGTCCCCACAGGTGCACCTTAAGGGGAAGACTCCTATTGAACATTAATAGGTGGCTTGTTTCCCTGGTAGGCACTTTGAGGAAACAATGGGCTGGAGATGGAGACCAGATAAGTCCTGGTTGATGGCTTCAGAATCTCCCACTATCTTTGTCAGGGCTGATGGATCAGAACCCCCTCACTATCTTCCTGTTAAAAGAGTTATCTGGCTTATTCATAGTCAACAGTAGAGAGATTTTTCAGAAGATAAGGTGTTTATTAGAGGAGGCCTATTATTGTAATAGCATTGTTTTCTCTTTTCTCTACCACCTCTCAACCTCTCAAATGGAAAGGGCAATATTTGAGGGACCAGTCACTTGCCTCCTAACTCCAGGTCCAACTTCAAAGGTTCTGCAATCTGATATGATATTGGTATAATATTCAGAACTCTGCTGCGTTTGGGGTTCTGCAAGTTATGGGTTTGCTTTCCTAGGCAGCAGCCATGTCTGTGAGCGGGTATCTCCCAGGGTCATGGTTGTAGGTGAGATCTAGTTACTGTAAGCAAAGCCAGGAGGCACATGCTTTTAAGCATCTGGAAATCCGTCCTCAATTTTCCTGGAAGAAAAGTGGGGTTTTCTGGTCTTCAGCTCAGGTAAAGTACTAAACCCCATGGAGCAGAGTCTATACATGTGACAGGAGCCAGCGATTCAAAGGTTTCACTATTACTCCTATAATTCTCTTTATCTGCTTCTAACTTCCGTGGAATGAATGCACACGCATGTGCATCTTTAATCTTCCCTTAGAATGACAGGTTAACTTGCTGTGTAGCTGAAGATCACCTTTAATTTCTGAGACTCCTGTGTCAAGACTCCTATGTGGAGATGGCAGGCACAGGACACTTTATCTGCTTTTATGCAGGGCTAGGAGTTGAACCCAGGGCTTTGTGCATGCCACCTTCTTTATCTTTCTGTGGGCCTTTCCTCTTGCTGGGAGGCTTCTCCCACTGAAAGAGAGAGGCAAACATTTGCCTCAGGGTCTCACTGAGGAAGAAGCTATTCTTCCTCCCTCAGAGGAGAGGAGACTCAAGGAAACTGCCTTGGAGTGTGCACCTGCCCTGATGCCCCCTCTCTTTTTCCGGGCTTCTGCTCTGCCTCCTGTTAGTGCTGGCTCATTCCTTTCCCACCAAATTCAGGCTTAGAAGACATTTTCTGGGTTCAGAAATGATTGCTTTTCCCACAGCCTTTTCAGGAATTAAGATCCCTCATGTCTGAATCACCATAATAGAAGCATGATTAGGAAGGCAATCAGATCTTGGAAACCCACAGTGGTTTCCCCCACAGATGCCAGGGACATGATGCGCACTGGTGGCATTATTTGTTAAGTTGGTGGATTTTCAACGGAATGAATAACTTTAAAATATGTGAATAATTAGATAAAAACAAAACTGTAACTCTGATGACAAACCAAAATATACTGAGGTGTCATGGTATGGACGGCTCTGGGAAATCCTGACATGGCAGCCATCTCCTTAGGAGAGAGCTTATCTTTGCTACATTCCTAGAGAGAGAAGAGAGTCCTACTTTAATTTACTTAATCTTTGTTTCCATTCTTTAGGAAGTCAAAACACTGACATCATTCTAAAACATGCCACAGGCCCCTAGGATCACCATTCCAAAGTCTAGGCCCTGCCAGTGTTTGCTCCAGTTTTGGGGAGGTAAAGCTGTGTCACGCAAAGGGAGCTGATGCTATTTTTAAATTGATTTAACACATCACTGAAACATATCATACACATATCACACCCATGACACACACGCCACATCATAATACAGCATGTGTCATACATACATTCTCTCTCGCTCACACACATACTTGTTCTTCTTGTCCAGCTTTTTTAAAAAAAAAAAAAAGAAAGAAAAGAAAGAAAGAAAGGCAGCCAGAGAAGCCAAGCCCAGTGACTTGAGTTGAAAAGGCTGTTAAAGTTTAAAAACCAAATGCCCCTCCAGTTCTCCTGGCTTTGAGACATGTGGGGGGGCTTCAAAGCCACAGTGCCCCTCTCTTCGGCTCGGGCTTTACAGTTGGTCCCCAAATGTTTACCAGCATGAAGATGCCTAACTTACAGGAAGTGGGAAATGGGTGTGGGGGTTGAGAGTGGGTGGGTGAGCAGGGAGTGGGGAAGAGGGTGGGGGGTGCCCTATTGATGTGGTGAGCCTGTCATTGACCTTGTTTGGGTAGAGCAGGAGTTGAATTAGAAAATGAAAACTCGTTTCATCTTGAGCATATTTCATCCCATTTTTTTTTAACTTTCCTTAGGGAAAAAAGGTTTTTTTTAACCCAAGTGGAGCCCGGTCTCCAGATTTGGTGCTCAATCTCCCTTCATGCTGCAATAGCTACAATAGTCCTTTGCCCCATACAGCCATCTGTGATTCCCAACCCACCCAAGGCCGAGGGGGCGGGGACCTGGTCCAGGAGCTGAAACTGAATAAAAGTTGGCTTGTGATGATGCAGCAGAAGAAAGGCCAGGGTTTCTGAGAACAGAGCTTTGGGATTGCTTACAATGTGCTACCATTTCGCACAGTCCTGACGAGGGAGCTCCGCCTGGGAAAGGCCCATTAATAAAGGCAACTGCTGAGGGAGTTTTGGGTGCCCTAAACCTGGAGAACATCATACAGTGACTAAAGATGGGCCCAGGGATTGTTTAGAGCTAACATTTTAACACCGAAGATTGCAGAGCGGGGCAGCCTCGGCTCTCTCTGCATTGTCCCTGCCCTAGCAACTCCCAGCCTTAGTCCACATTCTGGATAGCTCTGCGTGGTGTCCAGGAGGGCTGGGTGACACTCAAAACCAGCCCCTTTCTCACCTGCCTAGCAGTTCTGCACTGGACAACACCTAAGTACTGTAATATGAACATGACTTTTCTGAATATGGATCTTGCTTCCTTTCCATTATCCTTTCTCCTTTTCTGGGCCCTTCATTTTAAGTTACATCATTTTCTGTCCTTAACTCCATAATCATCATCAAAAATTAGCCTAGAGCTATTTGTTTTTTTCCTCATCTCTTTGAAACAAGAAGTAAACACTGCAAGGACATTGTATTCCAATACTGTATTCCAAAAAATCTACTTTCCTGATAGGTTCCACCTATGACTTTGTCCAACTCAGCTGAAACACCTGGAACTAATTTTAGGGTTGCCTGGCTAAGCCTCACACTGGTATTTGATGTTTGCGTCCTCCCTAGACTCAAGCCCGTTTCACCACCTCAGAAGGTGAGTGCGGGCTGATATTAATTAACCGTGAGTTGATTCACTGGCATCTTCCAGTCATTAAAGCAAATATTTGGCCTAAAATAGCCCTCTTCCCACCTTGACTGCCACCCTTTGCCTATTCCTTTACGCCTCTGTCGCGGACTCAATGACAGTTGCACGTCTCTGTGGCCCAGGAGCTGAGCTTTTCCTGAAAGGGAAGTGAGAAAACGTGTTAACTGATCGGCAGTGGAGACAGCCCTCGGGATGACTACATTGTTTTTCTGTCCATCGTGGTGCTGACTCAGCATCAGTTAATAAACCCTCTGCACAAGGCTGGAGTTCTTTTGTTTAATTATCACTTGGACCTTTCTGAGAACTCCTAAGAATTGTTCATTCAGTTTTACACCACGGGCACAAGAGCAAGCGAACAGCCTGTTTCCTCTTGGTGCTAGCGCCCCCTCTGGCAAAATATGCAATAACAGGTGGACCTATAGCCCCGGAGAGTGTGGGCTACTCTTGTCCCCCGGTGGGAATTTGATTGTTCTAAACTACACACAGATTGTAGAAGGATTTTTAGATGTCCATACCATTTTCTGCAATACAGTCTTTTACTTCCCACCCCATCCCATCCGCCTCCCAAAAATTCTGGGAAAGTTTCTTGAAAGAAAATTTAAAGATAAACAGGCCTGTCTTTATGATTCAGTTGGGGTTTTGTTTTGCTGTGTTTCATTTCTTCCTGTAAACAAATACTCAAATGTCCACTTCATTGTATGACTAAGTTGGTATCATTAGGTTGGGTCTGGGTGTGTGAATGTGGGTGTGGATGTGGATGTGGGCGGGTGTAGATGTCTCGTGTGTTTAAAATACTAGAAAAGACACCGCAGCCTAAGGTTGAAGGAGAGGTGATTTTAAAAAACAAAACAACAACAACAAAAACTGTGATGAGGCAAGCAGGAAAAGTGGACGACTTGAATTTCCGTGATCTAAACAGCCATAGTGATGGGGTGCCAGCTGTAAATGGGGCCTTTGCATCATTGTTTCTCTGAATTAGAGGATTCCTTGCTGAAGGCATAAGACCATTGAAGGAAGTAGAGCATCTGGTTTGTTTTGTAATGAGAAGCAGGAATGCAAGGTCCACGCTCTTAATAATAAACAAACAGGACATTGTATGCCATCATCACAGGATGCCCTTCCTTCTCCGGAGGATTGACTGGGGCTGAGGCAAAAGCCACCCAGGCTCAGAACAAGCCCCACTAATTACTGCCTCCAACAGCTTTCCACTCACAGTTCAATATCCCCCTTTTAACTGTGAGCCATTCATCCTCTGCCCTGTGTTACATCCTCAGAAGCCTGGCTGTGGATTTGGGGGTGAGGGGTAGGCACAACAAAACCAGTACACACGATTATAACTTTTTCCTGTTTCCCTTTTTCCAAATGGTTGAAAGAAGGAAGTTAGGTCTACCCAAGCAGAATGTATTCAGTTAGCAGGAAAAATGAAATTTTACATGTTTAAATAGTAGAGGAGAAACGCCTTAGAATATTTATGTCATTGGCAACGACTCCAGGACTACACAGCGTCCTTGTGTTGCATGTGAAACCAAAATACTTTAACTCTCTTCTTCCAACTATGTCGGATCCTGTAACTGAGACACCGAGTTTAGGTGCTTTGGGTTTTCTTCGGAGGAGGAGTTCCCCCCCCACCCCGCCCCATTCTGCCGCGACAGGAAGCAGGCGATCTGGAGTACTTAGAATACAATCGCAGCGCAGCGTGAGTAAACGTGGAGGGCAAGCGCCTGCAAAGGGAAGTAAGAAGATTCCCAGTCCGTGTTGAAATCCACTTGCAAAGAGAGGAAGCTGCGGCGGCTCGCAATCGGGGGCGGCGGTGGGGGGGGGGACCCTGAACCCCGCCGCACGGCTGGGCCGTCCAGGTGCGGCCACGCCCCCATCCCGGCGGCTGGTAGGAGTGAATCAGACCCGTCAGTTGGTAAAGTCTGCGGCAGGCAGGGAGGAGGAAGAGCGACAGTTCTGCCGTGACACTCGGCCCTCCAGTGTTGCTGAGACGCAAGAGCAGCGCGCAGCACCTGTCCGCCCGGAGCCTGCCCGGCCCGCGGCCGTAGAAAAGGAGGGACTGCCGAGGTGCGCGTCAGTGCTGCTCAGTCCGGCCGGGACGCGGGAGGATGTGGACTGGGTGGACATGAGCGAACCCTATCTCAGATGTTGGATCTTCTTTTGGAAAAACGTGTGGGTACGACCTTGGTAAGGAACTGGATTCTGTTTTTAATCTGATTTGAAAACTTTTCATTCCTTTCTCTTTTTTTCTTTCTTTTTTATTTTTATTTATTTATTTATTTTAAGAATGCAGCCGCAGTAGAAACCAAGGCTTCTGCTTTAATGCGCGGAGCACTGTCAAACATTTAAAAGACTTTCCGTATGAATCATTAACCCTTTCAGTTCTAGACATAATTGTCAATTCACTGAAATTTCAGTAGTGCTTCTCGTCCGCTTCCTCACCCGCTGCCAGCAAAGCAACTATCCCGGGTTGGCTTAGGTTTTTGATTTTATTAACTTTAACATCGTTTGTCAAACATCACCTTACAAGTTGTAACTGGGGTAAAGACAACTAAATATCCCCCCCATCCCTACCCCAGGAGCATGATATTTAGGGAAGATGTAGGGAAATGTGAAAAGCACCTCGAGAGACTCCCACAGTGTTTACATTTTCCTAGCGCATGTTCTTACATGAATATCCTTATTCCTAATTTTTAATCTGTCGCGTCTGTGTGGGAATGCGTTGCAGGGGCTGTTCATCGTTTTGTTTTTCCTCTTTGGAAAGCACTCTTTCGGAGGGCAGATTCCAGGAGGATCCCCGAGTCTTCTGTATGACTTAGTTACAGTAAGCTGTGCCCCTTGAGTGACTTCTGGGAATTTGTGCACTTTCACATTTAAATGGAAAGTGCTATTTGTAGCCGAGAGTTCCTAAAGGAATTCTCTTCAGGGAATTCTATGAATATTTTTGTATTTTGTTTTTATTCCTATCTGGCTTGAGATGCCCACCGATCCAAAAATGCTACACCCTTTTCTCTTTTTCTGTGGTCCATGAGAGCTCGGGAAGGTTGGTACTCATTGATGCTGGCAGGATGCAATCACTCTCGTGCTTCGCTGCTAGAGGATGAAAGAGACAGAGCGCGCCAGAGGGAGGGGGACAACCCAGTTGTTTTGAAAGTTGTTTCGCGTAGGGAGCTGGTGGGAAAGTTCAGTCTTCCCCATTTGGAAAAGGCAGGCTGGGTTCCGCTCCTGCACCACACGCGCTTTCCATTTTTAGCTTCATTCAGAGGCAGACAGCGCTCCTTCCTCTTCCTCTCCTTGTTTGTGACACTTCTCTTGAGGCAGCTTTTCCACGGCGCTGAGGGTCTGGCGGCCATGACCCCAGGCGTCCCGGGACACAGGACGCAGCAGCGCCCACAACATATTCTGCCTTCAGAGGTAAAGTCAAGGATTGCTCAAAGATAGCTGCTCTTTTTCTCCCAAGTTGCCAAATATTATATATATATTTCCCCCTAGCCAAGGGTTGCATTTTAAAATCGAGCTTCTTCAAGGCAGTCTGCTTTATACGGCTTTGGACTCTTACTCAACTGTACAAGTACTCCATCAGCTTTTAAAGTCTTCAGACTACTGTGTTAGTCATAGCCTCTCAGAGGGAGCCACAGGAACGCTGGACAATGGGGATTAAAGGCCTTTCTCTTCTCTTCCAGGCTGCTCCTAAGTATAGCTCCAGCTCTGTGAAGTTTCAAGGATTGGCCGAGAGGACTGGGATCATGAAAATGGACATGGAGGAAGCTGATATGACTCTATGGACAGAGGCCGAGTTTGAAGAGAAGTGTACCTACATAGTGAATGACCACCCTTGGGATTCCGGCGCCGACGGGGGTACTTCTGTTCAAGCAGAGGCATCCTTACCAAGGAACCTGCTTTTCAAGTATGCCACCAGCAACGGCAAAGAGGTAAGCCTCTGCCTTATTGAAGACTGACTGGCACTTGGGTTAATTCCCCTGCTCTCTCTGAGAATTGTGAGTATTTATATGCATTGGCAAATAATTGATCGCTCTAGCCGCTGTTTTCATTGCTTTCCCTTAAAGCCAATTCCTGTTGGTTTCCTCCTCCCGTCAGCTGTTCTGTACTAATTAGTAAACAGTTAAATCTTTTGGCAAATTGACATGTCTTGGAAAAGCTGACTTGCAGCTCTGGTGGGCAAAGCTGTACAGGAGCTGCATGCAGCTCTGCTCGTCACACGGGCCCTGTCCTACACAACTTTAAAGGAACTTTTCTGAGAAAAAGATGTTTTCTTTTGTCTCCTTTTGCTCCTGAGATGGCTTTATTCTTTTTTAACGAGCCAGCTTTATTAGCTGGGTTTCTAAATTTATTCTCAAAACCTTGACATGTTTATTAACTGAAGTGATGGCATTAACCGGGAAGGAAGAGGGTCACGTAAAAGTGTCCTCTGTCAGGATGACTTCACTAACCACTGTTTACCTGAGGCAGCTCCTTTGCCTTGGCCAGGCTGGCAGGCCCACTTGCTTCTGAAGTGGGTACCCTCTTTGTTGTTTCAAAGGGACTAGCAACTGAGGAGCACCTGATTTGTGTTTACCCTTTTATATAACAATTAAAGTCGGTGAGATGTGTGGCTGGGAAGTGATTTGCAGAGCCACCTCTTACTCTGAGACTCTACCTCCTGCAGTCGCTCTCTTGATGGGCCAAGTTGCTGAGGATCAACCTCAGCAGACTTCCCACCATTACCGCCACCCACAGTGGGTTCTGATGCTTACTGTCTTAAGGGGGTAGTGAAAGGGGGTCCTGTGTTGTAAAAGTCCTAGATTTGCTCCTGGGAGTATTCATTATGGCCATGCTGAATCCCTTTCCTCCTTCCCGAAGGAGCAGCATGTGAAAGTCCCGGAGTCGGGGAAACACTTTGTCTCTTTCCTGTTTGTGTGTCTGAGTTCAATGTTTTTAAGACAGAGGGAGGGGGAGAGAGATCTAAACTGAAAGAGAGGAATTCGACTTTGAGTTTTACTAAAGCTTCACCTTGTTTTCTTTCTGATGGGAGAATAGTGTTAGATTTTATTTAAAAAAAAAACAAAATTTAAATTGTAGTTTGTATATAAATATTCCCTAAAAAATGTAACCCCAGAGGTCAGCTTTAATTATACCTCTTCCCGAAAGCAATAGAAGCCTCTGAGTGGATAGCTCTTGGAGTCAATGCAGCATTTGTTTGGGTGTTTGAGGCCTGGCTGTGGCTTTAAAAGGTGTAGTCCGTTTTTTGCCGCATCACATTTGACTAAATATTTGTCCACTCAAAAGGGTCATTCATGTCCTGTTGTCTCTTCAGCCTATCGGGATAGAAGTAGAGACCCCATTTTGTGGGTCCTTACTTTGTTAACCTAAAATGTGCTTCTCAGTTTAGGTCTTTAAGGTTTTCAATTTTTGTCATTCTACTGAAAATCATGGCTGACTGGAGTTATGCTATTAGATCATTTAGTTCAAGGTTCAGAGAGATAGTCAACTTCCCCAAAGGCTATGTAGTTACAGTCAGGCACAGACTGGAAGCAAAGTTCTCTGGTTGCTCCAGGTGTTTCTAGATCATGCTACTCTGGTCCCTCTTGGTGTCACTGTGGCTTTATTTATCTTTTTACTAAGCCCTGTTGGGTTTTTTTTTTTCTGCTGAATTCTTCCCTATTTCTGTACTGTTAAGCAACGAGGAAGAGACAGTACTTGTGTTCCTGAGGGGAGTTCTTCGTAGCAGTAGGAAGTTGGAATTCTTTGTCCTTCTTCCCATATTTTACTTAAGTGGAACAGTTGAATAGGAGGTAGTACCTCTTCATCACAAAAGCACCCAGGAAACAAAATTCAATATCATCCTGTCTCATGCTTACACGAAAATATGTGCCCCCTCCCCCCCCCCGTTTTGAACTTTGGGGACAGCTCCTTAGGGGTGGTGAAAGAGAACTGAGCCATTAGGATAGAGGCAAACTACACGGGGACAGAAGCGCCAGCCCGCTGAAATGTTTACATACATTACCATCCTTTCATTGTTCAGTTAGTGCTGTGAGTCTCAGGGGCCCTGGAAACAGGGAAAAGGCCTTTCTTTCTACGTGCAGGTTTTATCTGACTGATTTATCTCAGTCATCTTTAAATGTTTTCATTAAAATAGCAAAAGCTGTTACTTTATGTACTATGTGCTGACATCCTGGGGAATTTTTTTTTAACAAGATCATTTTTCATTATGAATTTGTGCTATGTGTCAGCACCTTCCCACCACCCCACCCCCTTGGTTTAAAAACAAAACATACAAGCTGTATTTCTGATCTTAACATTAATTTTTAGATCTGGCTCAGAATCACTCTGCACTTTTATTGAGGCTGTTCTTACTTCCTTTTTCCAGATCTAAAACCAAATACAGACATGCTATTTAAAACTTTGAGAACGTTTAACCTGGTGAGTTATTCTTTTGTGGGGAGTTTCCCCTCGGCCTCCTGAAATAATATGTGAATATTTGACTACAGAAAAGTCAATTGGAGGTTTAGGAGCAGTGTCCAGGCTGGGTTTCTGCTGTCAGCCGGGGTGGCTTCTTCTCGAGGGGCACTTGGCTCCTTTGAGACTCTGATTTGGAGTTGAGTGCTGACAAACATCAGGCAGATCGTAAGGACTTGGTGTCCATTCCAATTGAGGTCCATTATTAAGGTGAGCCATCTGGAAAGGATCTCACCATAACATGCAATTCCACCTCCAAACTCTTTGATTTGGTAGTGGAAGGCAAGGCATTACCACATTTCCTCTAATACAAAGATAACAATGTTGGGGACCTTCCAAAATCACCTGTTCATTCCTATGAAAAATGGAGTGAAATACAGACTGACATCTGTGCCCTTACTGTAAAAACAGAGAGAGAAAAAATCTAGCTGGATGAGATTGGGGAGCAGAAAGATCACAAGTAATTAAAATACTCTTAATTTAAAGTACAGAAGCTCAGACAACATTGGGAACTGAATAGTGTCTCTTTCAAATCCCTGTGCTTTCTTGAGCATGTATATTGCACACTATTGCACACTATCTAAAGGGTGGATTGTTTTAAAAGCAAACAAACAAACCTACGCTGTCCTTATTATCAAATTTTCATTCCATATTCCCATTCATTTCATCCTGAACTGTTGATAAACTTTATTTTGTAAAGTTAAAAAGAAGCTCTGGTTTTTGTCTGAAAGCTCCAGACAGTTTGTGTTCTATAGCCAAAGCCCTGACAGAGACAGATGTGCCCAGGTGGCAGAAGGGTCGGCTCAGTACATAAAGCAAGCTTGAAGGGCTTCTGTAGGGGCAGATGAAGCATGGGCAGCCTTTGCAGGCCTCTTTCTCTTACTGATAGGTTTATAGAAGGCACATAGCAGCCAGTCCCCAGCAGTAATTCTTTAGGACCCTGGTCAGTTCCAGTGAAGTTTCCTTCCTGCGTTAGGTGAACACACACTCTTAATTAGTGTTTTTAGCACTGTACAGCTCAAAGCACAGGCCAAGTTCCTCTGTACCATTTGCTCGATCCTAGGATAGAACACTGTAAACAATGGGTTAGGGAGGTGGGTTTGAGCTATGATACTCATCCGGATCTTTTAGGACCAGGAGACCTCTAACTTTGTTTTCACTTTCCATTAAGAACAACTCTGGCTCCTGTCCCCATCTTAGAGCTGCAGTTTTTACGTCTTCTTTGACTAACAAAGTGGATGTGTATTTGACATGAAGATGTTTACTGTGTGTTATTAGCACGCTGAGCTTAGAATGGATGTAGATGGCTGAGTTGATGTGGTTTTCTGAGATAGAATCTTGAGATGTCTGTAGTGTGAACACAGGCCAGAAGCCGGTGATCTTTCTGCATCCTTCATACTATGATTAGAGGCATACACCCCCACTAGTGAAAGATATGTGACTTAGATGCAACAGGATTCCTCTAATCTCAGAACCCTGAATTGTGTGTCTTTGTTTGTCTGTCAATGTTAATTTTTCTGTACCTCTCAGCTCGGTTTATAGTAGGAATTCTAATTATTAAGGTTCTATGTTATTCATAAAAATCATCTAAAATCAAAGTTCAGTCTTGTTATATTTCCCAAACAGACCTTGAACTCACCAATCTCTTGCCTCAGCCTCCAGAGTAGCTGAGCTATGAAGCCACACTAGTACTTTCTTTCTTAAAAAGGCTACTTGCTCTTTCGTTGTTCTCATGCCTTGTCTGTTCATTTGCGATTGTTAGGTTATAGATGGCAGGTGCTTCCAATACTGACGTAAACATCCACAGTGCCAAGTCCATAGTTGTGCACAAAAGGCACTAGATAGCTTATGCCTTCCCCACATTCTTTGGTTATAGGAACAAGATTCTAATTAACTTCCTTTTGGCCACAAGAAAATGTGTTTTCTTAGGGTAAGACTGATAGGTGAAAACCAAGAGGTCATTCTGTAGGGAGAGGAACAGCAATTTGGAAGGGAAACTGTGACCTCAGTGTAGTGCCCCTTGTTGGTAATCAAGCTCCGACTCCGAAGACACTGTCTGCAGGAGGCTGTAATTTAAAACGAAGTTGATGAACCAGTCGAGTGCCTTTCTCAAAATTACTGCTTTCAAGTGGATATGTTGAAATTATCAGCTGCTAATTATTGGCTCACTGACAAATGGCATTATTTGTTTTTCCTGTTTGGCATTTTAATATTATGGAATAAGCATTCAAATGTAAATGTCTAATAATTTGTGTATTATAGAAGACAATTCCATGAGTTTTACAAAGTAAGTTCAATAATTTCTCCTAAGCAAGCCTGCGACCAGTGAAGAATAGCCAAGCTTTCTGTGTGTATTTTTTATCTCCAGAGTCTCTGCTCTGAGATGCTCCTATCTCTCCAAAGCTGGGCTGTAGCAGACAGCCGCAATGATGAAGTGTTCTTGGAAGCGTAGACAGAATGAGAACAGAGGAGATGAACATCTGCCTTTTTCAGACCTTTGCCACAAATTCATATAGGACCAAAAATAACACTTTTAACTCACCAACTTTGTTTCGAGTTGTATTGAGTATAGAAAATTTTCTCTTCCTCCACCCCTTTCCTGTCTTAAGAATGCACCATTAACTGTATATTAAATATTAGATTGTTCAAGAAAAGGGGCATTTGATGATTTTTTAAAAAAATGACATAAGAAAGAGTGGCCTGTCCAAACTGTGTAAGTTTGTTTATTCCATATTAGACAGGGGTTAAATTTTTGATGGACTGAATGAGGTACCAGTGTGTAGTATAACCAAAGCCCTGGGTTCCACTACAAACCATCTGAACAGGCATTAATTCACTTATCTGCACCTGCTGTTTCAGGTATATACTTACATAAGCGCCACCAAGAAAAACAAAAGTAGAAATAAATACTGTCTTTTACACTGCCCTTGGCCATTTCAGTAAGGTATTCCTTCCTGTTTTGAACCAGAACAATTTTAAATTGAGAAAACAAATCTCTACTGTGAAAGGTGAACTCTGAGTAGTTCTTAGAGTTCATTTGAATTGCTTCCTAGTTTGTGTCTAATTTTTTTTAAATTACCCTAAAAAGAAAGTTATGATCAAGGAAGAGCTGCCATAGTTAACATGTTTCTTTAGTAAACCCCTCAGAGTCGCAATGCATGAAGGCTTCAGTCTGAAAAGGTCATTTCCTCAGATCTTAGAAGCCACATCTTTTAGAACCCACAGTCTCCTCATTACACATTCCATTTCAAAGAGGGACTTCTGACCACCATTAAGTAGATGTTAGAGAAGAACAAAGTTACTTGAAAGATCTTTCTTCTAGTAAAGAGCCCTTACAAGCTATGAGGGAAAGAAGGGGAGGGGGAAAGCCTCATCTGGAATGAAAAAAAAAAAAAAACCTTAATGTGTTTGGTTTCTGGTTCTTTTGGCCTCGGTGGAACAACTAAAGAGCATTATTTTGGTTTCTGAGGTTAAAACTCTTTTATTCCCCTAAAGTACACTGTGTTTATGGTTTGAGGGAGAAGGAGGGAACTGAAGGGTCTAATCTTGACATCTCCCTCCGCAGCTTTCTTCTCTTAGAACAGACTGCTCATCTCCTGGTCTTCTAGCATGAAAAGCAAAGAAGCAAGAGCCACAGACACCAGCAAACAATCCCCTGAACTATTTCAGTGCCCAGATAACTTGGAAAGACCGATGGCCTCTCTGTAATGAAGCAGTATAAAATGTGGAGGCCTCATGGATGTCTTGCTAGGTCATCGATTGACAATTCAGTTCACTGAAATAACAAGATTGACATCTTCAGGTTTGCGTAATGAGTTCATGTTTAATCTCTTTAGGTCGCTGGAGTGGTGAGTAAGGAGTACATACCGAAGGGAACGAGGTTTGGACCCCTGATAGGTGAAATCTACACCAATGACACGGTTCCCAAGAACGCCAACAGGAAATATTTTTGGCGGGTAAGTAAGGAAACATTTTGAAGACTTTTCAATATTTGGGGGTAGATGGAACTTGAAGAACAGGGTCACTTCGTTTTCAACCTGTTATGGGAAACAATGGGGCTCACTCAAGGAAACACTGGAATTCTGAGCAAGTTCGATGAAACCGGTTGGAAATATTGGCTGTAGGTGGTTAGATATGGACTACATGTGAATCTTGATTTTTGCAACTCATTACATACAGCTTTGTGATGAAAGGAAACAGCTTGCTGCTTGCTTCAAGGGCAGGCTCATTTGCATTTCTGTTCGAGGAAGTAGTAATGAGTCACCAAGCCTTAGATTTCACCCTTTCTTGATTTCTTGCTGAGTTCACTTCAACTGAATGGAAGAGTTATCATAAATGAATTATCTTGAAGAGAAATGTCACTAGGAAAGGATAGGTAGAAGGTGGGTTAGTGGGCAGAGAATGACCACGGAAATCTTTATTTAAATCCATCTGCACTGTAGAACTGTTACATTTGTCAGTATCTTATGTTGCTAACCATAAGGAAAATTCTCGCATGATGTGACATGATAGACTTGGCTAGCACAGCTCTTTAAAAGCTTGGACCTATGCAGTCGCATTTGGAATGCCAGGGTTTGCAAGGACGCTGAGGTGGCCGAGGAGATGCGATTCATGGGTAAAATCTGAATTGGGAGTGGATAAAGAAATGTTAGTCTCCCTTTCCAAAAGATGTCTCTGGCATGCTCAGTTTGAAAATGAAGAACTACGTGGATTTTGTGAGCACTTTCCCATACAGACATAAAGTACACATCCCCTGAAGATACAGTAATGGCCAAGCCTGCATCAATGCTTGCCCTGACTGATGCTTTTGCATAAGTAACTTACAAAGAATTTGGTTAGGAAATGTCTAATGAAGCTATTCCTGAGAGATTCTTCTACATCTAGAACATTTTATTTCTAGACATTTAACTTTCTACTTCTACAACTGTAGTTGTAGATTTGTTAAGAATTATTTGCTCTCAATTTTTATTTATTTAATAATTACTTGGTGTTAAAATATATTGCTACAGGACTGACAGTGTGAGAATATGAGTGACTTTTTACCTTTATTGTCTTTCTCAGATGTGAGCCATAGAGGTCTGTTAATGTTGGCCTCAAATGGTCTGAATTAAGACAATCTGACATGTTCATTAATACATTGTTGTTTTGAAAACAGTCAAGAAACACCTAAGAATCTCCCATTACTCTTCCAGTTCTGTTTCATTTAAAGATGTACAAAATCACAATAATAAGTAACTGAAAGACTTTCCTTGGGAGGAATTAATTAAATCGGTGGTTCACATGCAACAAACACAGCAGGAAATAAAGCTCCTCACATGTTGGAAGAGCCTGATTTCCAGGGCAGGAATACGAACATCTGTTGTGAGGAATGAAAAGGTTTCATGCAAATTACAGTCAAAGAGATGCTCAAGTTGAGAAACCAGTGACATTTCTTGTAACTGTACTATGAGTCAGCACGTGTTTAATCTTCTTGATAATAGATGGAAAGGCAGGCATCGGTGTGCGTTTTACAAACGCAGGATTTTATTTTCTTGGGATGTGTGTGACTTCATGACATCCACAGTTCTGCTTTTAAATGAGGATACAGTAAACTGTAGTTGTGGAAAACCGACTGGGATCAAGACACCCGCGGCTAGCTGTTTCCGCCCTAGTGCAAGAGCGCTGGAACCCCATGTTCCTGGAAGTTTGCGCGTCAGAGTAAACAAACTTGAAAACCCCTCTTGATAGCTGAATTCGCCCAGTCTTGTTACATTTTCTCTTAACAAGACACACCGCGGAAGCTCTCACAGTCTGCTTTGATGAAGCCACATACATCCCCCTCACAGTTCACAGGAAGTCACTCTTAAAAGAAACTGATTCTGCTGTTTACTGCCTGTATTAAAGGGACAGAGTTCCTTTTTATTTCTGATAACGTTGGAGAGAAATACAGAATTGCTCACACAGCCAGTGTGTGACTAAGACTAAGGCAATAGCCTGCTGCCCGTAGAGCTATGCGGGGTGAGCAACCGCACCTCTTGGAGACTGTGTCTTGTGTGTAAAGAAAGCTCTGGGGTCTGAAGGAAGGTGGTGCCTCTTCAAAGAAAGGAACTTTCTGGAGAAGATAAGGAGTGAGTTTATTACCCCTTGGTTTTAGTAAGAGTGCTTTGGGTTTTTTTCCCCCCTGTCTTAACTGTGCCTTTTTACCAAGCTTTGTGAGTACAGCTGTTAGCCAGAGGTAGCAGCTAAAGGACAAATTCTGTGTTCTTCTTTACCGGAACCATATATTTTCTTTTCCTCTTCTTTTTCCAAAAGCCCTAAAGCGTGGTTCTGTGTGTGCCGTTTCAGGCAGCCTCCTCACAGATACCAGGGAATCTCAACTCCCTTGGCATGAAAGAGAGGCACAAGGCTGCACATGTTTACCAAGAGGAGAAGTGACTTCTCAGTAGACTGTCAAACCTGGCCTCTGTGCCAGTGGCTCACTTTGTTATGGCAGGTGAAATTCACCTTTGCCCCACCCAGTGTTTCCACAAAAAGGCAGGGTTCCAAGTATTCATCTGAACAAGTGTTACTGTGGGATTCAGGGTTGGGGGTGGAGGATGTTTGTAGAGTCTGAGCCCCAGGCGGAGGTGTAGGAAACACAAGTACAGAGGCCATAGAAAAAAGCTGAGACCCAGTTTGACGTAGTCTTCTGCTTGTTCGTCTGCCCAGTGACTCAAAGCACTAAAAGTCGGCATAGTTGGAAGAGTGCTGAGCAGAGGTGCCCATTCGCTATTCGCTACTGTAACAAGAGTACCTCTTGGTGGCAGTTTCACCCACTCCAGTCTGCTCTTTAGAGGAGATTCTGTGTTTTATTCTTTTGCTCTCTGCCCACTCCCACCCCCCGAAAAGACCATAAAATTGAAATGGAAAAGGTAACTGACAAGATCTGCCTTACCTCATTTCTGCTGATCCGAGGTCCCACCAGACCAGTGATTTGATTCTTTCTCTAACTAGGCAATGAGGGCTGGAATCACATGGGTTGTGTTGCTTGCTTGCGGTTTGTTTATTCTGAGAGATCTGGGAAAGCTTCCCTGGCTTTGGGCTAGCTGCCTTTCACCCTGCATCATTCCTCTCTTCTGGACAGATCTACTCCAGAGAGGAGTTCCACCACTTCATTGATGGCTTTAATGAGGAGAAAAGCAACTGGATGCGCTACGTGAATCCAGCTCACTCTGCCCGCGAGCAAAACCTGGCTGCCTGTCAGAACGGGATGAACATCTACTTCTACACCATTAAGCCCATCCCTGCCAACCAGGAACTTCTTGTGTGGTATTGTCGGGACTTTGCAGAGAGGCTTCACTATCCTTATCCTGGAGAGCTCACGGTGATGAATCTCAGTAAGTGGATTACAGAACAAAAAAAAAAAATGGAAAATGCCAGTCATGTCAGTTCTGCCTCTGTGAGCTAATAACATGTTGTTTAATTATATAGCTTCATCACCTGTTGGACTAAGTAGGTGGCTTTAGCTAAGACTAGGAAGAGGAAAACATTTTTAATATCCCTAGACCTTATTATGAAACTTAATTATCAAATATTTATTATATATCTTTATTATACATATATATAAAATGATCTACTCTGAATCTTGATTTCAGAAAGTTACAGGAAGAAATATGTTTCCAATTTTAATTTATGCAAAGGGGGCAATTGGAGGCATAATGCAGACTGGTATGGGCATGCTGAACGTGCTGGCTGGGGTCCCTTATGCCATAATGTGTCAGGGCTTAGCGTGGTCATTGAAATCTTGTAAAGATACCTGTGAATAAAGCATTCATGTGGAAGGCTGTTTCTAGAAAAACTGTCATAATTTTTCAAGTAGTCTAAGTGAATAACCCTAAAAGATTTCTTATCTTAGCTTCCTTCCTTATGGTAAAATGAATTAATCTCATCTTCTAATCAGTCTTACGGTAACCACCCATCGCTTTATCTTGACAGATTCTTGGTTCCTTAGGTTTATAAGCTTTTACTTTTCTCTCTCTCTCTCTCTCTCTCTCTCTCTCTCTCTCTCTCTCTCTGTAGTTTGGCCAAAATTTCTGTCATGACCTACAAAGCATTCCTTTATTTCAGTCAGTTATTTCAGAAAAATTTAAGAATAAAAAATTCTATGTAACTATGCTTACATGTTCTGGGTTGGACTGATGAACTTCGCAGAGCTTTTTAAAATGACCACTTTTTGATTAAAACGAAGTGTTGAAGGTTTGAAAGTTTTGGTTTTGTTTGGGGGGTTTTGTTTAGGTTTTGATTTTTGGTTTTTCATGACAGGGTTTCTTTCTGTGACCCTGGCTGTCCTAGAACTGGCTGTGTAGACCAGGCCATCTAACTCAGAGATTTGCCTGCTTCTGCCTCTATGCCCCTTCTACAATGTTCAGGTTCTCAGGAATTTTCAGTTCTCTGAAAACTCATAGATTCAGCACCTTTCCCATAGGATCACACTCTAGGCTCTGTGCCCATGGCCCCTTAACTCAGCACAGTGCACCCATGAACTGAGCACAGTGGGTACCACCAGCCTGGCAAAAGGGAGCCATCCCTCTCCTCCCGTGTTTGCGTTTTGTTTTTTTATTACTGTTTTGGTAGGGCCTCATTCAGCCTAGGCTCAACCTTAAAGTTGATAGGTAGCCAAGGATGCGCTTTAACTGATCTCACCTGAACTCCTAGAATGCTAGGGTTACAGGCATGTGCCCACCATGTCTGGTTCCAAGCGTTGATTCCTTGTGTTCAGAAGGAATGCCCATGTATACTATGAAGTGGCATTTTTGCTCCTCAGCTATCCCTTTTGATTTATTCAGGATTTCCCTGAGTGTCATGTTAGCACCTCCTTTGTCTGATATTCCTACTAAAGGAAGAGTTAACAATACAGTCACACTACAAGGCTCCTGGCACTGATTGTGAAACCTATTGGCTCAGGTGTGGTAACTGATGATTGAGACTGTGATCAGGAAAATTTCCACCATTTCATCAGGCCTCAGAGGTAGAGCATGTGTCCGGAATGAGTTGTGTTGGATTTCCGTGCTTAAAGCACAATAGAGGTCTGTCCAGAATCTCCCTAAGGACTTCCACAGGAGGAAAGAATAGGAATGGAATGAAGGAAAGTTAAGTGGCCAGAAATCACAAACTGACAAGAAAGAAAAGGGAGGGAAGAAAATGAAAGAGAACTATTAAATTTACCTCCTGGCCCTCCCAATCTTTTTGGTAATTTTTTTCTATCTATCTAACTAACCCATCTAGAAATCAGTTGACCAAATTATAGACTTCTGAATGTTAATCTGCTTTCTCGGTTTCAGTTGAAAACAGACTTTGTTTTGCCTACTGCAGAACTTCTAGGTTCTTTCTTGTAGTCTTGGGGCTGCTTATTATAGATCGAAAATGTGAGTCGGCATAATTAAGCCATTCAGAACCTCAGAGGCAGCTCACTCTTGAAATGACTCTGTCCGCCTACAGCCATTTAAGATTTAAGAACAAAAACAGATCTTGATTTTTCTTTTTCATGTTAACTCAAGCTGCTAAGTGGGAGAGTTAGAAATGATACCAGCTCCTTTGATTACTCAGCTGCTGAAGGATGGGTTTTCAAAAATGTACCTTCATATACAGTCTATAATTTCCAGATGTAAAGTATTTTAGAGACACTGACAGTTTGCTGCAGATACTCCTTCAGAATAAGCTGTTGGCTTGTTTTTCTGAATACAGAGACCCGAACACGACTCTTATGTGCGTCGCAGAGAAAATGAAGTTTTGAATTCTTTGTTGACTCAACCATTAGCTTCAGATCAGTTCAGTAATTGGAGTGTGTAGCAAGAACACTTGGTTAAACATGGGCGCAGCACTAAGAGCGAGCCTAATTCCTTATACTGAGAGCTTTCATTTGTTACATTTCCATGGTGGGGCTACCACAAAAACTTTATGAGGCTTTGACATGATTTGCCACACAAAAATGGCAGGGTTGGGTGTGGTGGTGCACACCTTTAATCCCAGCAATTGAGAGGTAATCCCAGCAATTGAGAGGCAGAAGCAGGTGGATCTCTGAGTTCTTGGCCAGTCTGGTTTACAGAGCAAGTTCCTGACCAACCAAGGCTGCAGAAAAAGGCCCATCCCCTCCAAAAAAGGGGGCAGAGTTAGGAGCGTTGTATACAACACAATCTCCTTTTCTTTCTTTTGACCTGAACTGCTTCCATGTCATTATCTTTTTTTTTTTTCTTAACCTCCAGTAAATCCCTTCCTGTGACTGTGGGGTGCCTTGCTTATCAGTTTTCCAGCTTACTTGTCTCTTTTCCTTTACCATTTTAGCTTTAAAAAACAAAAGTGACAATTTGAACTTCCTGCCTGCTGGGCCTCACCGAAAGACTGATATTGGCCTGATAAGGGGATATTTATTTTGGTTTAGAGGCTTGAGAAATTGCTCTCCCCCAGAAAGCTTTCCATCACTGACCCCACCAGTACCTTCCCTGATAGTGCTGTCCACTGTGTTTATTCTGGGGCTCTGGCTGCCCAGGGGCAGCTGATAACATCCTCTAAAGGGCTTGCCAACTGGAATTGAATCCCTCCGGCTGTCAGCCTGGAGAATGGATTGGGAAGGTTTAGTTCTGGGCTTCCAAGGAGTTAGTTCATCTTCAGACCTATCAGGTAGCAAGCTTGGAGTTCCTTCTCAGTTAAGCCCAAGAGGGCTGTTTTATAAGAGTACAAAGGATACTTTTTTTTTTTTACAGTGTCTTAAATGTCATCTGGAATCTTCAATGGCAGAGGCCAAGAATCTTGCTTCTACTTGGAGCATATTCACCCCACCCCCTGTACCCATGTGCTGTCCACCCCGCATTGCCCTCAGCACACTCGTGGGTGTAGGTGTGCCTGTTTTGAGGGAGCACCCCAGGAACCATAGCTCAGCCTGTGTATCGTATGTGTTATCATTGTCTAGGGAAGGTGAGCTGAGACTTTTCGTGCGGGCCTCATCTTCCCTGTGTAGGGCCAGGCGGCGGTAGATAGTCTAGGAAGGTCCTCATTGTTTCTGAGCCTTACCAGGGAATATATGCTTTCTCTAGGAGTAAATGTTTTCTTCTTAGCTGCCTCTGTTTTCTTTGGTGCTGTAAGTAATTGAACTGGCTTGGGAAGTACCTGTTGTGGTTTGGCAGAGGTGGCTGTCATGCCTCATGATTCCAGGATCCAGCCCAGATGGTAGCCTAGTTAGACCAGAACCTTGGTGAAATTCCAGTGCTGTCCAGCAATGGCCATAAAGGGTAGCATCCATGTCTTTAATCTATTTGGCACAGGCAATTAGAACAGGGCTTTATGAAAGTCCCTATTTAAAGAGAATCAAGTCGAAAATTGATGACTGTTCATTACTTAAACTAGTTTTAATCTTCCATCTAAGGTTGCAGAGTGTGCCGATTTCCTTTAGGTAAACTGCAAACATCAGAATGACTTATTAACCTGTGACAACCCCCACCCCTGTATTTTTCCACCCCATCTGAGTGAAGGCTCTACAGTTCCAGTTTAACAGCACTTTTCTATCATAGTTTGCACTAAAGGAAACGAGACTGTCCATATGGTGCCGCGGCTGTGTGCTGCTGCCATGGAAGCCGCGCTGCCGCTGGGTGCAGGCTACTGCCATTGTTCCCGGCTTCTGCTGTTGTCCTCATTCCCACTTCTTCCCCTTGGAGGAAATGGAGCAGCGCTTCTGAGTGGGTGGCCCAGAGCCCTCTGGAATGAGAGGCGTGAGGGCCAGGTGTCTTAACCTTTGCATTGCCAGCTGCTGCTCAGGGTTTCTCAAGAAGAGAGAATGCTTTCTGATTTCACTTCGGCTCTCCACAGTCTGTGAGTAACCGCCCTTTCTTCTTCATTTTAGCACAAATGGAAAGCAACCCAAAGCAATACAGTAGTGAGAAAAATGAACTTTACCCAAAGAATGTCCCCAAGAGAGAGTACAGCGTGAAAGAAATCCTAAAACTGGACTCCAATTCCTCCAAAAGGAAGGACTTCTACCGTTCCGACATTTCACCCCTCACTTCAGAAAAGGACATGGATGGCTTTAGGAAAAATGGGAGCCCTGACATGCCCTTCTATCCTCGGGTTGTTTACCCCATCCGTGCACCTCTGCCGGAAGACTTTTTGAAAGCGTCCCTGGCCTACGGGATAGAGAGACCCACTTACATTACCCACAGCCCGCTTCCATCTTCCACAACTCCAAGTCCCCCGGCAAGCAGCCCGGAGCAGAGCCTCAAGAGTTCCAGCCCCCACGGCAGCCCGGGGAACACCTTGTCGCCCCTGGCGCCAGGTCCCCCAGAACCCCGGGACTCCTACTCCTACTTGAATGCTTCCTATGGCTCCGAGGGCCTGGGCTCCTACCCTGGCTACGCACCTGCCCCCCACCTCCCACCAGCTTTCATCCCCTCTTACAATGCTCACTACCCCAAGTTCCTATTGCCACCCTATGGCATAAGTTCCAATGGCTTGAGCACCATGAACAACATCAATGGCATCAACAACTTCAGCCTCTTCCCCAGGTTGTATCCTGTCTACAGCAACCTCCTTGGTGGAGGCAACCTGCCTCATCCAATGCTCAACCCAGCTTCCCTACCAAGTTCCCTGCCCACAGATGGAGCCCGGAGGCTGCTTCCACCGGAGCACCCTAGAGAGATGCTTGTCCCAGCACCCCACAGTGCCTTTTCCCTTACGGGGGCTGCTGCCAGCATGAAGGACGAGAGTAGTCCCCCCAGTGGCTCTCCAACAGCGGGAACTGCAGCCACGTCAGAACACGTGGTACAACCCAAAGCTACCTCAGCAGTGATGGCAGCCCCCAGCACTGATGGAGCCATGAATCTTATCAAAAACAAAAGAAACATGACTGGTTACAAGACTCTTCCCTACCCGCTGAAGAAGCAGAACGGCAAGATCAAGTATGAGTGTAATGTCTGTGCCAAGACATTTGGTCAGCTCTCCAACCTGAAGGTAGGCCTCCAGACACTGTGCAGGTTGGACTTGGCTGCCAGGTTGCGGGCTTTTAATTGCACTTGAGCTATAGGAGACCCAGCTTGGGCCTGGGCTGTGCAGGTGCGGCCTGCTGAATACTGAAAATGTGGGTTTATCTTGATGCCTTTCCTAAGGGCCTTGCATCGCACGCATCGGGTTCTTTGAGCAGACACTTAAGTGGTAAGCCTCATCTCAACTCCAGAGCTAACGCCTGTGGCTTCTTCCCAGGTCCACTTGAGAGTGCACAGTGGAGAACGGCCTTTCAAATGCCAGACCTGCAACAAGGGTTTCACTCAGCTCGCCCACCTGCAGAAACACTACCTGGTGCACACAGGAGAAAAGCCACATGAATGTCAGGTGGGCAGTGTTTTCTGGGTAGAGCTTTTGGCCTTAGTAGAAAATATCTGTAGTGTTGCCTTCCAGTGATGTTTCAACCAGCACAAGATTCCTGCCTTGCCACAGGCTGCTGGTACTGTGAAGCTCCCGGAGGCTCTGTAGCTGCTCACAGGCTGTAGTGATGGGTGGATGCCACAGTTAGCTTTCAGTGGGTGAGGAAATCACCACAGAGAAACAGTGCCTCCCACTTATTGCTTACCACGCCACCAGTGCCATTAAGAGGCTTTTGGTCTTCCCTGTTGTCTTGCCCCTCCCATTGGTAATATTTAATATTGGTAATTTTATTTAATATTTAAAATTTAATATTGGTAATATTTAATCTTAATGATTTTCCCTTTCTCTTTTCTTTGCATTCTTTCGTCTCTGCACTTTAGGTCTGCCACAAGCGATTCAGCAGCACAAGCAATCTCAAGACCCACCTTCGACTGCATTCTGGAGAAAAACCTTACCAATGTAAGGTGTGCCCTGCCAAGTTTACTCAGTTTGTGCACCTGAAGCTGCATAAACGACTGCATACCCGGGAGCGGCCCCACAAGTGTGCCCAATGCCACAAGAGCTACATCCATCTCTGCAGCCTCAAGGTGCACCTGAAGGGCAACTGTCCCGTGGCCCCAGCCCCTGGGCTGCCTTTGGAGGATCTGACCCGAATCAATGAAGAAATTGAAAAGTTCGACATTAGTGACAATGCTGACCGTCTTGAGGACATGGAGGACAACATCGATGTGACCTCTATGGTGGAGAAGGAGATTCTATCTGTGGTCAGAAAAGAGAAAGAGGAAACTGGTCTGAAAGTGTCTTTACAAAGAAACATGGGGAATGGAGTCCTCTCCTCAGGGTGCAGCCTCTATGAGTCATCAGACCTGTCCCTCATGAAGTTGCCTCACAGCAACCCACTACCTCTGGTACCTGTAAAGGTCAAACAAGAAACAGTTGAACCGATGGATCCTTAAGATTTTCAGAAAATAAGTGTTTTGTTTTTGCTTTGCTTCTTAGGTTATGACTTGGTGAGTCAGGGTGCCTGTATTGAATTGCTTTTGAACAATTCCAGGTCTGCAAAGATCTCCCGGCAGGAGGTGGTTCCCCACACCTCTGGAATTTAAGAAGGACTCCAAAGTTACCAAAATCTCAGGGCATAAATGAGGCAAAGACTCACTATATATACATATATACATATTATATATATATATATATATACTTATTTACAGCCATGTCTATATATTTGAACCTGTGTATTTTGAATATTTGTGTGGATATGTTTGCATAGCCTTCCTATTACTAAAACTATTGCCTAGCCATAATTATTTTTTCAATGATATTCCTTCATAATTTATTATACAGTTTATCTTTCAAAAAGCAATAATTAAAAAAGTTTACAATGACTGGAAAGATTCTTTGTAATTTGAATATAAATGTTATTGTCTTGTGGCCATTCTTTGTAGATAATTTCTGCACATTTGTTGAAATACCTGAGACTTAGTAGACAGCTGTGTGATTTCAGACCATGTTTCTCTATAATAATGCTTTAAAATGAGGTCTTGATATTGCCAAAGTCATATGGTTGGTGTATTGACTCAGAGGATAGTATCATTTGAACATCATTGTGTAAGTTGGGGATATGTGTGCAGAATTACTCAGCAATAATTTGAGGGGAAGGAATAAGAAAGGGAATATTTTATGTTTCCAGTGATGGTTTATTTTTCCCCTCCTTGCCACAATTTTACCAAAATGGTGACAGGAAGGCTTTATTAGCCTGTTCCGCCAAAAGCATAGGGTCTTCCTCTCTCCAGTGTCATAGGACCATTCTGAGTGGCCATATGACTTTGGCATCCCAGTGTGTTATCTGAAAATGTGAAGAAGAGAAAATGCCATGTTAAAACCACCAAGAATCTGTCTTCAAGCACAGATAATTTTGTGTGTGTGTGGGTTGGGGGCTTGAGTCTGGGTGTCATTTTGTTGTTGACTTGTTTTTGTTTCTTAATGTCAAAATTGCACAAAGGTGGTGCCCTACCAAGAAAGATTTGGTGTAGATAGGCTCAGGCCACACTTAAAATACAAACAAAAATGAACAGAAAACTAAACAAAACAGACAAAAGAAAAAAACGGGTATTGTCATCTTAGGTTAAGCGGGTAATGACCATTCCTATCTCCAACACATCAATTGTAATTTCTGTAAAACTCAGCTGTTCTCAGTATTTGTGTTTTTGCATTTTATAATTAATTTAATTGAAGATGAAAGGGCATTGCAAAGTTGTTCAACAACAATTACCTCATTGAGTGTACCCAGTAGGAGTGCAGGAAGTGATGTCTTATCTCATGACTTGCTACTCAGCTGAGCGCGTGTGCTCTGGAATGGTAGGCTGGGTTGTTCTGTCTTGTGCTCGTCTAAGCCCAAAGGTTACCTGTTGGTGTTCAAGGTGTAGCAAAGAATGATGTATATTTATGAATCTATTTATACCACTATACCATGTGTATATATAATATATTTATAACCACTTAAATTGTGAGCCAAGCCATGTAAAAGAACCTACTTTCCCTAAATAGCAGAAGGAACCTCTTTCTGAGATTCTGCTTGCAACTCCATGACCTCACGATCACACATGGTGCTCGTGCGCCACCTTGCCTACTACCAGAGACCATAGCACCTTGGTGCAGAGGTAAGGGCCATGTAGCAACTAGGGAGGAACAGAAACGCCATTTTGCTTTTGAACATCATCTGTCTGATTTAATTGTTCTGCTACATTTGTGTCAGTTGGGTCACAAAAATAAAGATCATTTTTCCATCTCCACTCTACTTTCTTCATCCCCCTCCTTTGGAACCCTGACACCTCCTTACTCTTCAGTCTAATGTTTAGTTTAGTTGTTTTGTATAGATCTATCAACACACAAAGAGGAAAACTTCAAATCTTCAGGGAAACCCAAGAGCCTTATCTGTTGACTAGCAAGATGGGTTTCTCATCACCTACAAGGATCAAAACCAGAGATTCTACACATGCTAGCAAGCAGGCTAGCACAGAGCTGCAGCCCAGCTCTAAACTGACATTTCTGGATACATGGTGTGTTTGATGAAAATAATCCTTAACTGTAGGTAAACCAAAGCGTGACATGACACTGACACCAAATACGTCTACTTTCTGTGAACTTACGTTGTTTTCCTCCTGTGTTGGGAGGAGTTTTACAAGTACTAATTGCTTTTCTTGCCATCTGTACTTCCTCTTAGGCCTCTTACATGTGAGTGTGAGCCCACAATTAACAGTGGTTTTATTTTTTTTTTCCTCAAAGTTAAAACTGACCAAAGTTATTGGCTTTTTACTTTGCTAGAACAACAAACTATCTTATGTTTACGTACTGGTTTACATTGTTATTTATGTGCAAATTGTTAAAATGTAAATTAAATATAAATGTTCATGCTTTACCAATGCTTGTCTAGTGTCTTGAAATAAGATGCCCAATCCTTCACTGAACCACATTTTGAAGGTTTTTTTTTTCAATTTGTCTCTACCTGCTCCATCAGCCCTCCTTTTCCCAGCAGTATCAGCCATGATGCCCAGTTTCCCACCTTGCTGTGCTCTATTAGAAAGCAAGTAAACATCACTGGCATGTAAAACCTCATAATGCTCCCATTTAGGTCCTAGCCAAGCCAGACCCTGCTTAGCTTCTGAGACTGTTCAGGGTGGTAATGTCATGACTCTCAATACCATACAGTGTTCCTTTCATTTTGAGTTATGGATATTTATCGATATACTTGAGGTCACAGTGAGGAGCCACGGAACACTAGGACCCATTTCAGAAATGGCATATGTGTACTCAGCCCTCCAGTGGGTGAGGGGTACTGGGAGTATTTGGGTTCAGGAACATTTCCCACTCATAGCATTAGTATTTTTTCTGCAGTTTGAAGCTAACACAAAAGGTACCACAAGAAATTTCACTCCTTATCAATTGGGAAGCACATTTGCAACTTGGGGGTTTAACATGAATTTCCAAAAAGCTGCTTTAACCCAAATCTAAGCATTCTTCATGAGAAACCCAGGGTTCATGGTGGCATGACTCTGGGCCTCATGGAGCATGCGATGAGAATAAGTTTCCTTTCTTGTTCATCAATGTTCCAGAACCTAACCTGTCCCCAGAGAGAAGGCACAAGTAAATTTGATTCCCTTTTGGTAGATAAAAATAGTTGGGCCTGAAGAAGTGACAGCAACCTCTGGGGAATGATCTCAAAGTGCTTCACGAAAGCTTTCCATGGCTCCTATTTCCCCATTACCAAGCTCATGACTCCCTGCTAACTGCATGTTGAGAAAATAATGATTCTAAGTTACATTTAGACACTCAAGATTCCCTTATGTTTTCTTTTGCTTTCAGTGTTTCTTTAAGTTCACTTAAATATCTGTGCCAAGAATTTAAAATGTTGCCAACATACAACTGTGTAGTAAAGCAAAACAGAACCACATTGTCATAATATGCCAAGTGGTGCTGGTTAGATGCCTAAATTCTGCAGAGCCACTGTGGTAATTTTTTAAAGTCCCCATAAGATCTAGGATGTAACAATTACTAACATAAATCATTATTCTTTAGTTGGTAGATCGTGTCTTGTTTTCTTGAGAGTTGCCTATCTCAGGAACACTTGTGGATGGATTTGGATGGAAGATTAATACCCACAAGAGTCCAAGACCATCTGCCAGAGTCCATATTGTTAGATTTAGGCGTCACCACCCTCTGTAGGGCAGAGCAAATCTGCAGAAGTCACTTTTTTTAAAAAATTTCCTTAACATAAAAGCTATGCAGAAATATTTCCTATCACATGACAATATATAGACTATATATGTTGCACCATAGGAGTTTATTTCATGATGTTTTTTCTTTGGGGGAAATGAAATCAATTTATGTCCCATGAAATGGTATAAATGAAGTTATTCTCTCCTCTCTCCCTCTCTCTCTCTCTCTCTCTCTCTTTCTCTCCCTTCCTCCCTCCCCCTCTCTCCCCTGCTCTCTCTCCCTCTGTGTGTGTGAGTATGTGTTCTCTAAAAATTGATGCCAGATGAGGTAGCACACACTTTTAATTCCATTATTCTGGGGTGGGAGGCAGAGGCAGGCAGATATCTCTGAGTTCAAGGCCAGCTTGGTCTACATAGGAAGTTCCAGGCCAATCGACGCTAAACAGTGAGACCCTGTCTCTAAACGAGACACGGTTACACAGAGATCCTTGGATAAAGAGAAAGGGCCAGGACAGAGGGAGGTATAATTAGAGGCACTTGGGGAAGGATTTGTAACATAAAACCAGGCCTCCAGGGAGATATCTCTAGAAAGGAAGACTGGAACAGAGAGGGGGCAAGTAGAAGGAGGGATGAATAGGAGGAAAGCCTCAACGTGCTCGCTGAACTAGACAGTGGGTACTTCCTTTCCTTGGGGAACCAGGGAGCACTTTTCCCATAATGTATCCTTTCATTATCTTTAGCCAGACCACTCCGGGCATTGGCTAGTTCTTCAAATCCACTTTCAGCTGTGTGAGGACTGTAACGTTTCTGAGCCCACGGAGAAACCTCACATCATACCCCTTTCAAGGCCTCAGAGCCCCTGAGTCCAAGTGTTCAAAATACTGCTGACAGCTTCTTAAACGGGTGAGCAGGGATCTTAATTTCAATACAGTCCTAATCGGTGTGATTCAGACAAGAACTGCAGCAAGATTCTAGAAGGTTATTTTTAACCAGATTTATGCAAATATTCTCTGCATCGCTCAGCTTCTCAGAATACTATAAACTAACAGGTCCCTCTCCTTGTTTGCCCCTTCCAGGCTTGCCAAGTGCTGAGTCAGAGGTGGCCATGTGCACATTTCCCTCCCTGTGTATTTAAGGCAGAAGGTGTTATTCAGCACAAGTGTGGCATAGTCATCTCTTAGTTTTCCTCTACCCTATCGAGAAAGAAAGAGGAAGTGACAGATAAGCACCCTGGGGCAATTTTGGTAAAAGAATTCTGCAATGTGCTTACAAAATGTGTTTTCATGAAATGGTAGGAAAACACCCATCTTTAGGCATCAGAAGGACTCACCTGTGGGTAATGACAGCCAGCTGTTCTCCACTGTGAGCAGGAACAGAGAAAAAGGAAAGAAATTCGCTCCAAGCTGGAGTTTAAACCAGCCGTTCTCAACCTGGGGGTCGCAGATCAGACATTTATACTATGGTTCATAACAGTAGCAATATTACAATTATGGCATAGTGATGGAATAATCTTATGGCTGGGGGTCACCACCACATGAGGAACTGTATCAAAGAGTCACAGCATTAGAAAGGTTGAGAACCACTGGTTTAAACTGAGGAAACTAAATACCTGACTAACCTAACTAACTCTAAGGTTGGCAACAAACTGGACTTCTCCCAGAACAGGGACAGAATCTCCCTGTGTGCAGGACTTAAGGAAGAGTCACCTGACTTGAAAATACAAGTTCAGTTCAAGATGTCACGGCAAACCCTTCTAAGCCCACAGTCGAAGCACTTGTCAATCCTGTATACAGCTGTAGGCCTAAACCAAGACACATGCAAGGCTTTGGTGGAGAATTTTAGCTTCCTTATGTGCCTGAGGTCTATTTGTCTCTGTGGAATAGCCCTGGCTGTTCTGGAACTCGCTTTGTAGACTAGGATAGCCTCGAACTCACAGAGATTTGCCTGCCCCTGCCTCCGGAGTGATGGGATTAAAGGTTTGTGCCACTACTGCCCAGCTGCAATAGGTATAATTAAACAAACTAGGAAAGTTCGCCTGATTCAGAGGAAGAGCATGATACTGTGCAAAAAAACCTCATGTAATTAAAAACAAGATGTTTCACGTTGCAATTCCCAAGTATTGAAAAGGGCAATGAAATATGTGTTCACCTGGCGCTGTTAGAGACACCACCAACCAAGTAGGTTCAGGAACAGTCATTACTTGGGAAGAAGGGGTCCCCGGCCTCTTAGCACACTAGCCCCAAGTACAAATTTCCATTCACACACGCAAAGCAAAGATGGGGCATCAGCATCTTCTCCTTTGTAAACCTTTTTCACCCAGTTTTAATACAAGTAACTTGACAGAGAGGCCCTGGGACAACCACCGGCTGAAGATCAAGAACAGGGTCACCTAACTCTTCCACAGGTCATAGTCTAGGAATGTATTCAAGGTAAAAACTGAGTTCGAGTCTTTACTCTCCTGGTATGTACTGCGTACCCAGAATAAGGAGCATAACTCTAGTCCTAAGGCCTACCCATTCTCAGAAGCATCCTCCTGAGAAAATCCTAGACCCTCCCTAGGCCTCTGTTTCTGGTCCTTCGAATGAGATGCCATTCCTGGGTGGTGTCCGGCTCTCTCTTAAGTATTACACCTTTGCTATGCTAAGATTCCATTATTTGCTTTGAAGTCTGATTGCTGCGGTAGGCAGCTGTAAGTCAAAGAGTAGATGACAGAGACCCAGATATGAGGGGCAAACTGGTGTGGAGCCAACTCCAGCGGCTTCTGCTGGCAAAAGAGAGTGAGCTCACAGGTCCTGCTAACTTGCAAGAACTCTGCACTTTCATATGCTTATCTGAAAGAAACCTACATGCTCTTCATAGAAATAATGGATTATGCTTAAGCCAGACCCCCACTAGACTTCAATACCAGAACTCCAGAGTGTCTAATTTAATCAGTTTTGGTTTTCTCTTTTTTGTCTTTTTTCCCTTCTTTTAATTTCTTTAAAGCAAAGTCATATTTACAAGACAAGTGAAAAAGATTTAAGGAGACAGAAACACTGACAGCTGAGGCAGAACTCGAGAACACAGTAAGCAGATCCCAAGGAGGCATTGAAAGGAAACCATGTCGGTTAGCAAGAGGCCTTGCTACCATCTTAACGGCTCAAAGTTTGAAAGGGGGAATAAAGAAAAACTGAGCTGAGAAAGGGAGGAGTAGGAAAAGGTTAAGCCAAGACAGAAACTGTGAGTAAATAGATGTGAAAGGGGCTGAAAATAAGTGAAAAGTGAAAAATTGCTTTATGAATAAACCGTTGAAAAATAGTGAGTGAAAAAGCCATCACACTTCCAGTTATTACTGAATCACAAGCTGTGGCAGAGAGGCTGGCCTGAGCAGCCCTAGCCCCTAACCTCCACTGCAGCGCTTGGCTCGGCACTGCCTGTGGGCGGACACTGTTTTCTACTTGACTGTTCGTTCAGTTTCACTGTGATTGCCTCTAGCACAGACGGTATGGGCCACTTTACCACCCTGAGCATCAAAAACATGACTGGTCACCTCTCCAACCTGCTGTCGTGACAGCAAGGTGAGAGCCATGCATCACCCAACGGGACAAGCCAAGGGGTGAGGGCAGAGTGGTAACGAAGAAGCAGAGGGAGAGGTTCATGAGACCCAAAGCCATGACCTGCTCCTGCCTTTTGCCGCTCAGTGCTTCTTGTCATTTCTGGTGGTGTGATCCCAACCAAGCCATGGTGGCCATGCCTCAAGGTCCAGGTCTGATGACACCAACAGATGACTCTTCCCTGAGCACATCTGGGCTCAGGTGTAGCAAGAGAGATGCCAATCATAGCCAGCTTCCCTCCTCCACCCCTTTGCACAGTTGGGGAAGTAAGCACAGGGAGCACCAGGAAGTGGACCGGTTCTGCCAGTGTGAGTCTGCCCTCCTGCGGGCCTGCATGACTAGGGTTATGAGAGGAAGTGCTCAAGGACCCACCGGCCAGGCCCGGTGTTGTGAAAAATGGCCAGTACCAGATGCCATAGCCAGTTCCCCACTGTGGGATTCCCCACAGTTGCCCACTGTGATGGGAAGCAGGTGGCCACACATCCCAAGCTTAGCTGTGTGGATGTGTTTTTGGTCCACTCCACTGGTGAGCATCCTCCCTCTGTGAGCGCACCCTCATCAAAGGAACAGGCTTACAGAGGCATGTGCCTCTCTAGTGACCTAGACACTAGGGAAACCAGGCCTAGGGGACATTTGGCCCAGATGACCCAAGGAACTTCTAACCCATGCATGTAGCTAGGTGGACAGCAGAAGGATTGGTCTGCTCCTAATGTAACTGTTTCACTTTTAATGATCATCATGGGAATGTAGTTCTGTCCACTGGCCAATGAGGCTAAGGTTTTCCTGAATACCCCAAAGGACCCTTGGTACCTATTGGACTGTAAGAGGTTTCTTGCCTTTTGTAGCGGGAAGCTTAAAGGCAATGTGCTTTCCTTGCAGGGGTTTTCCATGAAGGACATAGATGGGATTGGGCCTGAAGTTTCTCCAGCCCAGAGATGGGGAAAAACTCAAGGAAGATGCCCAAGATATTTAACAGCTTCGTGCCGGAACTGGAAACTGACTGTGCTCTCAATATGTTAGCAGATTAGACATTGCTCCTATGGCAGCTGGGCAAACAAAGGAGCTACCGCTATTACTCAGGTAGGAGGCCTGTTGGGAAGGCACTAGATTACTGCCTGCTGTTTTGTGAGACACTTAGCTCTTCTGTACTGGGTATTGAGCCCAGGCCCTGTGCATACTAGGTGAGTGCTTTCCTACTAAACTAGGCCAGCAGCCACATGGCCTGGACTCTTAACTATTTGTAAGTCATGATAGGGAGGAAGACACTGAGTCTTGGAGAACCATGATCTGCCATGGTCTGCTAATAGTCTGAACCCTCCCTTTCAACCATCCTGGGGATGGCAGTTCCTCTGTGAGGTGCTGCAAGGAGTTTGTATTTCTGTTGCTTTTGCAGATGGGTGGGTATCAGGCATCTATGCCAGCCTCAGATCAACTGTTTGCAGAGAGGAAACTGAGGTACCCAGTTAACCCACGCCTCAGATCCTGGGTAGCAGGTATTGGGTGGGCATTTGCTGTTTAGAAAAACTGGCTTTAGAGGTTCCTTCCACTTTAGGGCATGGAACCTGGATGCTCTCTACAAAGGAAGGAAGACACATGAATGAATGTATTCCTATTTCTAGTGCACAGAAAAAGCCTATGTTGCTCCTGAATTTAAGGTGGTTTATTCACTTGCCTTAAATATGGCAGAGAAGAAAGTTAAGAAGGTACAGTCTGATCAACCTTTTGTTCTTAGGCAGTGGAACCCCAAAGGTCCAACTCCTTTGGGTGCTATTTGAGGACTATTCACATGTTACACAGCTTTTAGAACCAACAGACATCCTAGAAGATTTATAGTTGTATCGTTTCACATTGTTTTGTCTCCTCTGGTTTTGACCTACACATGGATCCCAGACTAAAGCTTCTATGACCAGCCCATCTCAGCTAGACTACACTGTTTCAACCCTTCCTCCAAATTGAAGGTAGTAACAAAAGATATTATTACTTATCTGTAGCCTGAAGAATGATGTGCTCTTTAAAAAGCTGGCTGGGAAGAAAGAAAAGAATGGAAAGAAGGAAGGAGAAAAGCAGGGAGGGAGATAGGAAGGGAGGGAAAGCAGGGAGGAAGAAAGGAAGGACCCTTCTAAAACTTAGAGATGAGTTTGTAAATCTGGGGTTGACTCCTGATTCACATCAGAGAAAGGAGTGTGCAAGTGGTGGGATGAAGTGGGTCTTGCTAGTATAGACTCTACCCTGAACTCTGCCGAGGGCCTTCTCCAAAACAGGTCCTTCTGGAAGATTTAAAAGAAAAAGAGAAAAGCCTGTGCTGAAGGTGCACAGACTTCCTTCCGTGCTCGGGTTTCTCCCTTCTAAGGGCTGTTTGAAAGTCTCTTCTGTGCTCTAACTGTGCAGAAACCACATCAGCTCCTTTGTCATCGTCTCTGCTCACCACTGGAGACCCTGGTGGTTAGAGAGGGAAAGTCCCTTTGATGGTGCATGTTGGGGGAGAGGGTGTTGAGGGCTGGGAAGGGTTGATAGGGGAGAGGGGAGCAGAGAGGGACTGAAGCTTGCCACTGTGGCCTACGCAGGCTTTAGTCCTCAAATCAGCCAAACGTGTCTTTTGGGGAGTCCACTCTACCCCTCATAATCTTGGGGTGAGGAGAAATATATCATTAGACAAAGCAAAGAACACTAACTTCAAGAGCTCTGTGGTTCTAAGAAGCCCATAGAGTGGCCACAATGACTTCTGGGTAGCCTAAGAATAGTTTATGCTTGACTCTTTAGCACAGGTACTGATGGGGGCCCAGCAAGATAAAGACAGGTAGGAGCACAGGTACCTATTTGTTTTGGCTGTTGGGGATAAACTTTGTACTGCCATGTCTGTAAGTCTGTCTGTCTGTCTGTCTTCTCTCTCATCTCTCTTTTCTTCTTTTGAGACAGAGTCTCATGTATCTTGGCCTGTCTTCAAACCTGTCATCAAGCAGCCAAGAATGATCTTGGGCTCTTGCTGCTACCCCCATGTGCTGGGATTCCAGGTGTCTATGACTACACCCAGTTTACATGGTGCTGAGAATCAAAGCCAGGACTTAGGGAATGTTAGACAAGCCTTCTACCAGCTGAGTTACATCTATGGGCATGTTAGGGCATGTTAGACAAGCCTTTTACCAGCTGAGCTACATCTATGGCCTCTCTCCATTGTTACAAAAAACATAGAAAATGTACCATCTTAAGCATTCGTCAGTGTTCAGCACAGTGGTGTCAACTGTACGCACTTTGTTGTGCAATAGATCTTTTTCATCTTGCAAACCTGAAACTTTGGTCCTCACTCCTCTCCCCCTCAACTACTGGGTACTGACATGTCTCCATCATGCCACTGATTGCGAGTGCTTTTCTTCAGTTATGTCTACAAGCTTGATTTCCATACCAAGGCCCGTTTTGAGTTCACACACCAACTGCCATGCCAGAGGAGCGGTTCAGATTCCCTCATTGTGGAGAGCCCTCATTCACTGCAGATCACAGTCACAAATCCATGCGCTCAGCACCCTGCTTGGGCTGCAACAGTTTCTGGAGTTGTTATTTGCACCAGCGCACCAGCCAGGAATGAAAATAACCATCAACTCCTTAAATGTTTATAAGCCTCTTGGGCTATTGCACATGTAATTTAGAGTTGCCATCTTGTCTCCTTCTCCTTCTCAGTGGAATGGAATGTCCTCTTCAGCCTGGTGGCTGTAGGCTTGTTGGGAGGAGAATTTTCTAGCCAACTCTTGGTTGAAGTCTCCTTCCCTCTTTCGTAGCAGGTTGTGTGGTGGCATTTCCTCCTCTAAGTTGCTACTAAGCAAATTCTCCCTGCACGTTGTCCCTGGAACCAGAGCAGGGGGCAGGTAAGTACTCTCACCCAATCAGCGCCATCAGTTTGTCATGCCCTGAAAATAGAGTTGTGCCTCCAGTCTGGCTTGTCCACCCCCAGCACGCTTGGCTGGTAGGAAAGGAAAGAAGGCCTGACTACCTTTGAGCAAGACCACATTCCAGGGGAGTGGTTACTCCGCATTCACTGCGCACTGGGTGTGCTGTGCCTCGTGCCTGCAGCCACCCTTGAAGTGTTGTTGTTACACAACAGTCATGAACTCTGGAATGTTTCTGGTTATTTACAGCGTGAGCGTGACTATGTCACGCTGTAAATGACACTGTCAAGCTTCAAGGCTCAGAATGAAGTTAGCTTGTTTTTCAGTAGATCATAGTCCCGCCCAGAACAGAACAAAGCTCGGAGGCTTTTACAACATGCTTCTTACTCTGAGACGCTCAAGTAGAAATGCTAGGGAAATAAGCTACAAGAACAGGTTACAAATCACACTCCAGGCATCTCACAGACCTGTAAAGTGCCCTGAACTAGTTGCCCACACTGCCTGCTGATGAACTTTCGAGAAATTAGCCTCATACTCCTTAGAGTGACTTTGTGTCCACTCTCGCCCTGTCTTTCCTTCTTTGGCTCGTTTCCTTCATGAGATAAATGAAGAAAGCAAGAGATTAGGGTTCCAAAGAACATCTGATTCATGAGTCATGTCTGTTTTTCCTCTGTAGTATTCATTTAAAATGGCATGGTTCCAGTAGAAGAAACAGAAAGTAAAAATGAGCCCTAAATGCAGCCTCTGCGCTCAGCCAGTAGTTCTGAACATAGTGCCTCAAGTTCTGCTTCTCCCGTAGAAGTCACTAAGTTGGTCCCCATCACTAACTGTTCTCACAAACGCCCTTTAAGGCTAACTTATTAGGTCCTTTTCACTTGTACATAGAAAGAAGCCCAGAAAGGGTGGACATTAGATAATGTAAGGAAACAACTATGGTGTGTATAGGAATTTTTCCTTTATATGACTGAGGAGTGAACCTAGAGGCTCATACATGTGTTACAACAAGTAACACATATGTTATATGTTATATGTGTTATGATAAGTGTTATAACATTTAGTCACAATCCCCAGCCTCTTTTTAATTTTTCAGGGTTTTTTTTGGTTTGTTTTTTCTGAGACAGGGTCTTGCTAACTGGCCTAGGAAAGCCTTGAATTTCTGCCTCAGTAGCTGGGTTTGTCACCAGACCTGGCTCTAAAAATATTTTTATTTTATTATTACTACATTATTATTATTATTTTGGTTTTTTAAAGTCAGAGTTTCGTTATGTAGTTCTGACTGTCCTAGAATTAGCTCTCTGTAGACCAGTCTGGCCTTAAATTCACAGAGATCCACCTGCCTCTGCCTCCTGAGTGCTGGGATTAAAGACGTGTGCTACCACTGCCCAGTGTAAAAATACATTTTTAAAAAAGATGTATGTATTTTAACTTTCTCTGTTTTGCTTGCATGTATGTATGTGTACCACATGTGTGCCTAGTGTCCATGGAAGTCAGAAGAAAGCATCAGATTCCCTGAAACTGGAATTACAGATGGTTATGAACTTCCTAGTGGGTACTGGGAACCCAGCATGGGTTCTTTTGCAAGAACAGCAAATGTTCTTAATCATTGAGACATCTTCCCAGCCATTCTAAAAATATTCTTGAGTAACTTAATATCATACTTACTGTGACCAACATTTTCTCTATTTAAGAAGCTCAACCTTAGGATAAAAACAAACAAACAAATAAACAAAAGGCCTGGGTCTTTGAAGTGAGATAAACTTTACAATATATACTGAAACCTTTATGTTACTGTGTATTTCCAAATCAGAGAGTTTAGGATGGATCCACAATATAGAACTGACCCAGTGCGGTGTGTTTGGGATTATTGTCCCCAAGAGAAACTGCTTAGGCAATCCTTCCTACTGCCCTCCTTCCCGTAATTCTCAATCCTCTCCTTAGATATGTGAGAATGTGACCCTTCAGATTCTTTTATTTTATTTTGTCTCAAGTTACAGTTTTATTTTGTCTTGGTTTAGTTATTAGTTATTCTAATAACTAAAGGCAATATCAGCTATCTAAGCTGTCCACTCATCCCCTCTTCCAAGGACATTTTTATACCTGCCTGTTACACTTCAGGAATTGGGTCGGCCAGGTCAAGGGTCAGGTACAAGAAAGGCCAGGACCTTGACCTCAAAGAATTACCTGCTTCAGGGGGGAAAGTGCAGTGTATAATTTGATTCCTGTCACTGATAGTTTTTAAATAAAGTAGTTATATTAACATCTGCTAAGGGAAGCCAAATTTATTTTGAAAGACTAATACCCAGTTTTAATTATGTTTGTGAATTGAACAGTGTACAATCTGACAGTATTTAGGTTCAAGTGTCTAGTAGAAAAATTCCATATTCTACTTAATGTACTGACCCAATGGGACAAGGCTAGAGTAGCATCAAGCACTGGTAAATATGCCTGTGTCTTCAATGAAAATGTGAGTTACGACAGCGGTGACTCGGGTGTGGATAGTTCGTGCTGTCTTTCTCTGTACAGCTCTTCATACAGAGTTTCTACAGATGTTCATCCACAAACAGAACACCAACTTGCTTCTGTTTTCCAGTATTATATGGAACACCTCTTGCTGAGATGATGTGAGGTTTCCATTTCAAACCAGCCCACTGTTTCATAAGGATGCCTACTGACATTGTCACTAGACATTATTTTGTTTTGAAAAAATGGCCTTTGAAAAAAGAGTGAGGAAAAGCTGGTGTCCCAGGGAGTATTGGTGTCAGGAGATGGGCAGGCACTGTACCAGGGCATGTTAGAGGGCAACTGACCAAGATACTTGGTTTGCTACTGGTTTGGCCAGCTGGATGACTCTAGCAAAACATGTCACCTCTCCACATCTGTAAAATGCCTCATGTAAACCGGGTGACCTCTGAGTCCATTACTACCACCAGTAAGTTAAAAGCTCATTGCTCATCTTAATGAAGATGTATTAAAGTTAAAAAGTGTCATTGAAGAATCAGCCTGTGGCACTCTGGTCCAACCACTCTGCACTCAGTGGTGTTTTGGTCAAGGTAACAAAGAAAAACAGGGTGGCCTTGCCCTGTAGCTCTTGGCTCAGCTTAGGAGGGACTGATGACTCAGCTTGTGGCTTTCTGCCCTATGGGTCAAGGCCACGGGTACCCAGGTGGGCCTTGGTATGGGGTTGCGGCCAGCTCTTTGAGGTGAGCTAGTGACTTGCAATGTGGACTACTTGAGTAGCCACTCAGATTCCAGGGCACTGTACTCAAGCTGAGGAGTGTCCACCTCCATCCCCCATCAGAGTGCAGCCTTGGCCAATGACACTCCTCCACTGACTCTCGCATTTCAGATCTGCATGGCATCCACACTTCCTCTTCCCTGGCGTGTTGTCAATGTGTTGTTTTCCACCCCATGACAAGTTGAGTGACTTGGGAGACTTTTCCAAATCCAACTGGGCCTGCTCGTCCATGTCACCAAAGAGAGGGGAGTGAGAGAGGAAAAGAGAAGAAAAGAAACAGCAGCCCCTGTGGAGTCCTCTTCCCCTTCCCTTTCCCTTGAGGGCAAAGGAAACTTACTACCTCAAAACAAAAAGGGAAGGGTGTGTCAGTGTGGAGTCACTCTAGGTGGGGATCTTGGAAATCCATGAAAGGAGTCATAGAGATTCGTGCAACAGTGGTGGGTATGAAAATCTCTTTCTGTTTTTTAGGGGTGCGGGGTTGCGAAACCACAGAGCCCTATCTTTAAGCTATGAGATGTCGACATAATTGTTTTGAGGGCCACCAATCAGACCACACATTTGCCCTACCCGGCTATAATGAGTGCTCATTAGGTGTGTGATAACAACACCCTCCTTGTCTGCTAACAAAGGCTCACTCCGCCCCGTGGATCACCCACGGCAGCTGAGGTGAGGGCAGCGCTGGAGTCACCCACTCCTTCCTTCTTTTCCTGATTAATTCCCGAGCTGGCACGTGCTTACAGGGTACTCTCCTGGTTCCCGCTCCTTCACCCTTGCCTCTTTTTTGTCTTCCTCTGGGCTCTATTAGGTTCCTTACTAATGAAGAGAGGAATGATCTCCTTGTCAGTCAGGCTCGGGCTGATGCTGAACCTGAGGGTTTCCAGGTCACTGGGACACCGGTGGTTGGGAGAACTGGCACCAAGAGCAATTCCAAAAGCTGGGGACATCTGCTTACCTCCCGAGATGACAGATTCTTCCAGAGCAAATGTTTACTTTTCTTGCTGGGCTAGTCAATGAAATGGTCACTTCTGGTGCACAAGGCAGTGCTGGGAAAACATTCTCTTTTTAGAAACAAATTCTAAATATCATCTTTATTTTTATTCACTTTTTGATTTCATTGGTGTTTGCTTTGATTCGCTGGGTCTCTGTGAAATCCGGGAGGCCATTTAACCTTTCAAATGCTTTCTGCTTCTGTCTAAAGGGTCGCTGGCATGACTGGGGAGTTTTAGTTCATTCACCCAGCAAAACTATGTGAGCCCTGCTGCGTATTGCTTTTGGCAATTATTGTGCAAGAATGTCTTCCAGGTCTCCAGGCATTTACAATCTCATCATAAACATACTTACACATGAGAATAAAACTAGCATGACAAGACACTCTTATAGGTATGAAGGACATTTGTTTCAGCACTTTTTTTTAATGACTTCATTCTGGAAACCATTCAAATGTCTACTAAATAGAAGACTGCCTAATAAATGATGATCAGTTACGTAGTGGAATATTACATGTTAAAATTTGGTTTGCTTGTTTGTTTGTTTGTTTGTTTGCCTTGGCAGCCTGGTCTACATGTTCTACATGTGTTAAAATGGAAAATTTCCAAACATGACTATAGGTTAAAAAACAGCAAGTGTATATTGACATGTGTCCTGCTTCTATTTGTGGAAGGAAAAGATGACACTTTATTTATTTGCAAAGTGTTATATATGCATTAAATATGTCCTAGAGATCAAACCCAGGATGTTGCATGGACTAAGCAATGGCTCTACCTCGGAGATCTACTCTGCACTTCTGGGTTGATCTTTGAACAGCTATGCAAGAATCAGGAGAACGTTGGAGCCTCTGGAAAAGAGGTGGCAGGTGTTGAACAGTGGGAGACTTACTTTACCTTGAGAATTATTTTAGATTTTTTGAATTTTGACCCAGCTACATATGTTTAAAAAATTAAATACTATTTAAATGCACCCCAATCTCTGGCCAACTCTCAACACTTGGAGCTGGTGAAAGGCAAACGTTTTTCATAGAGGTCTAAGGAATGGAATGAATTCTTTTCAAGAAATCTAGAAATAGCTGTGCTGGCAGAAGGAGGGTGGAGAGGGAGGGAGAAGCACTTCCTGCCCTGTCTCCTTAGAGTCAGCTCTAATCTGATGCTTCTGGAGTGAAAATCAGGACAGGGGGAGTTGTAATGTTATACTGCATGACATAGAGGATAGGTTACAACTCCAAATCCACTGAACAAAGAGGGAAGATCTGGGGGCACTGGAAAATGAGTAACAAAGTCTTCCTTCCTGGTGAACTGTGCTGCCCACTGTGCTTTCCACTGGTGGGCCCGCAAGCCCTGGACAACCCTTTCCACTGGTGGGCCCGCAAGCCCTGGACAGCCCTTTCCACTGGTGGGCCCGCAAGCCCTGGACAGCCCTTTCCACTGGTGGGCCCGCAAGCCCTGGACAACCCTTTCCACTGGTGGGCCCGCAAGCCCTGGACAGCCCTGGCTCCTGCTCCTGCCTGAGAACCTGCTCCATTACTTGTCTTTCTGCTGGCATATTCCTGGAGGGTCTGGCAGCTTGTCAGACTGTTTACTTTGGAAGGATTTTATTGCTTCTGGTTGGCTGGATAGCCGACTGGCTGGCTGGCTGGCTGGCTGGTTGGTTGGTTCATTGATTAGTTGGTTATCTGTCTGCCTGGTTGATAGGTTGGTTGGTTGGTTGGTTGGTTGACTGGCTGGCTGGCTGGCTGGCTGGCTGGCTGGCTGGCTGGATGGATGGATGGATGGATGGATGGATGGATGGATGGATGGATGGATGGTTCTGTTTATTTTTGAGACAGGGTCTCACTGTGCAGTCCTGGCTGGCCTGCAGCTCACTTATGTCGACTAGTTTGGCCTGAACCTATCAATAATTCCTTTGTTTCTGTACGTACTACAGACATTCATTACCTGAGCAGTGAGCAGACTCTTGCTCCCACTGATGATAGAACTTCTGGACTTGGAGAATCTCTGAGGTTGAAGAGGCCCTGGGGATTTTCCCACCTCCTTCCCTAGTTGTCCAGCTCTGGCAACTGTAACATGACACACATATCAGATTCAGGGGTAAAGCTGGACTCTGCCCTGGGCATCTAACCCTGAGCCTGGTGCACAGATTACAGAATACCCACTTCTTCACAGTTCCCTGGGACTGTTAGCAAAATACTCACATTGGTTAAATGACCAGAACTGACTGAACCCCATGAGGACAGTCCGACTGGTCGGCTTAGGACTCCTTAGAAGGATAGGTGGCTGAAATAGGTTTTCAGGGAGTCTTCTCTCCTACCTAGAAAGAGATAAGTGATGGTGTAAACCTCCCAACCTGCAGATAGATTGGAACCCTTCAAACTACACAACCCTCCTCCCTGTTCAAGTTCAATGTAGAAACTTCAGCATCAAACATTTCTACTCTAGAACACGCCTTGTATTCATCTTTTCCATAATAGGTGTGTGTGTGTGTGTGTGTGTGTGTGTGTGTGTGTTCCCACAGTCTCACAAGTAAAAACTATATGTATTTTTTTAAAAACTCATTAAGTACAACTGACAATATCTGTCTCTTTTTACTACAGAAAAAAACCCTAGTAATTGCAATAATATTTAGTTTTTGCTTTGTTTTGTTCTTTTCAAATTAAGCTGGGGTTGTTTGTTTGTTTTGTTTTGTGATACAGAATTTCATTTAATCCAAGCTAGCTTTGAACTTTCTACTTTAGTGAAGCTAGCCTTGAACTCCTGATACTCCTGTCTCTCCTTTCCAAGTGCTGAGAGTATAGATATTGCACCACCAGGTCCAGCTTTGAACTACTCTTTTTTCTAATGTAGTGAAGTCCAGTGTCCTCATTTTACTTATCCTGTGAACCTGCTCTATATGACGAAGGATGTAGACTTGTGGCCCACTGATTCGTCCCTCCTGGGCCCTGACCTTCAGCTTCTTGCAGGACGTGTCACCTGTGTGGCTCTGCGGAGGTTTACTTTCTATTTACCCAAATGAATTTCCTTTTTCATAATGACTTTAGAAAATGGACTCTGGACTCCTTGGATTTATCTTAGTCCTGCTCTGAATCATCCCCCTCACCACGTCCACAGGCACCTGACTTGACAGTCTCATCTAATTCCTCCTGTTCTTTGCAGTGGAATTTCCATAACCCCGGCAGCATGAGTCAAAGTGGGTCATCCAACTGCTTAACGAATTGAGCCGATTGTTTGGAGCCCGGTGTTTACAATGAAAACCACCAACCATCTTGTTTTCTTGTGTATTGACAGCCCGGAAGCACAGCAGGAGGCAGAGGGACTCTCCATCCTGGTAGAAGCCAAGGACCTTCTTTTCTCTTGCCTTCTGTTTGCCTTTTACTGACTGCTTTGAAAGTCCTAGCTTATGTCCAATGGCCCAGGTCTTGGTGAATGCTAAGGTGTGGGCACCTGAGAAAGCTCACTCCCATGCGTCGTCTCTAGCCACAACTCCAGGGTTCTGCAGTTTGTCTTTGGAAATGAGTCAACAAACAGCTGGGGAGAGAAACTGCACCTCTAAATTAAAAACGACACACCTTCCAGTCTTGTCCTTTCCTTCACCAAACCTGGAGTTTAACAACTCAAGACCACACTTCGAGGAGTGTAAGCCTGCATTTCATGAGATTGTAAAACTGAAGAAAAGGTCTGTGGGCTCGCTGCTCCCACGAGGAGTCCCTTGCCCTAGCCTGCCCCTGCCTAACCTCATTTCTTTCTGCTTCCCTGAAGGACTTCTTGAACATGTTAAGAAAATGTCTTGTGGGCTGAGGAGGTGGCCCAGTTGGTAAAGTGCTTGTGGACTGCAGTTCAGATCCCTAGCTCTGGTGTAAAAGCTGAGTGTGTGGCAGTGTGCTCCTGGAGCCTTGGTTCTGGGGAGGCAGAGGCGGGGAAGGGGGGCATATCCTTGGGGCTTGCTGGCCAGCCAGCCAGGCTAGCTTAATCCCTGAGGTTCAGTGAAAGGAAATCCTGTCTCAGTGAAAAAGTTGTCACATTGGCACATCCTTGCCCTGCTCCAGGGCCTGACCTAACTGGGGAATGAAGAAAGAACAAATATAAAGGACACACAAACACACAGAAAAGCTGGGACTGGGTGGCCTGGGCTCTCGGATGGAAAAGCATCTCCCAAGAAGCTCAGTGTGCTTATTACACACAGTTGAATAGGAAGGCGGGGTTATTGCACACAATTGAACAAGGAGGCAGGTTTAGCTAATCTCTGAAGGTGCAGTCTGCCGGTTGCAAACATCCGGGAGGGGAAAGCTCTGGTGGGTATTTTCTGCACACATTGTCAACATCCACACTCAGAACAGAAGAAGGATTGCCATCCCTCAAGCCTTGCCATCCTCACAGGGCTGAGAAAATGGGGTCTCTTGGCATGGTTCTGCCCATGTCAACATCACAGATTCACTGGCTCCCTACAGAAAGTAATTTTAAGAAAGACACCCACAATTGATCTCTGTCCTCCATGCATGTGCACACACATGCACGTGTATTTACATATGTGCATTCACACACAAGTACACACTCATACACATGCACATCTACACATAAGCACACATACACACATGCACACATACTTATACATGCAAACACATTCACATATGTACACATATACACACATACAAATGCACATACACATGCACATACATACACATGCACCATACAATACACATATGTACACATATATATACACACATACACATGCACCATACACACATGCACATACACACACATGCACATACACACACATGTCACACACACGGGTGAGCGGGCAGGGGTTATCTCAGAAGGATGGGGCCTTTCTCTCCTGCATGTCAAGCTGGAAATACTCCTTGGCTGGCTCAGTTCCCATGACTGCCTTCACTATCCACTTCCTTTCTTTGTATTTTTATTTGTCAGATGTTGGCAATGGTTGTTTTATGAAAGACACTATGGCTTGTTTCTTTTCTTCTTCTTTTTCTTCGGTTTTTCAAGACAGGCCTTCTCTGTGCAGCAGTTCTGACTGTCCTGGATCTTGCTTTGTAGACCAGGCTGGCCTCAGCTCATTGAGATCTGCCTGCCTCTGCCTTCCAAGTGCTGGGATTAAAGGCGTGCACTACTATGCCCAACTCTTTCTCCAATACATAAAAAGATGTATTTTAACATGAAATTTTTAGGGTTTTTTTCATAGGGTTTCTCTGTATAGCTTTGGAGCCGTGCTGAAACTCCCTCTGCAGACCGGGCTGGCCTCAAATTCACAGACATCCACCTGCCTCTGCCTTCTGAGTACTGGGATTAAAGGAATGTGCCACCACCACCCAGCTAGATTTGTTGTGGTAAGTAAAACTTATCAGATAGGTGCTGGAGAAAGCACTTGGTGCTCTTGCAAAGGACCTAGGTTCAGTTCCCAGCATCAACACAGTAGCTCACATCACCCTGTAACTCCAGTCCCATGGCATACGTGCACAGACATATGTGCAAGCATACACAAATACAAATAAAATATATAAATTGAAATGTATTATATAGCAAAGCTTTGTATTAACTATATTTTTTCTTTTCTCCAAACTAAAAGAAAGGCAAAAGGAAATTCAGTCTTTTTTTTTTTTTTTTTTTTATAAATAACACTTTTATCCTGGAACAAAGCCAACCTTCAGACCTGGCTTACTCTTCTCTGTCTTCAAATAGAATTTCATGCTTCTGAAGGGCTTCTGGAATGCTAACTCATACAGTCCCCAACGACCATATTCTTGCCCCCATTTCCAAGGAGGCACCTGGCTCTGCATGCTGCTTTGCCATGTAGTCCTGCCCTCTTCAGCTACCTCTGTCCAGTTGAAACACACATACAACCTCTTGCACCGTGAGCTTTGGCTCTGCAGATGGAAACTTCTTCCCATGCTTTGCTGTCTTGGAGTTTGGCCATTGTTCCCTGTGGTGAAGTCTGAGGCAAACAACGCTAGAGTATTAATAAGTGACAGGCCACCATGGAGATGAGACATAGCACAAAGGTCCTCTTCTGAGACTCCTGTCACTGATAAGAAATTCTTCCAGTTCGATGACTCGGAGACACCAGGAAGGGTTCCCGAGACCCAGTTCTAAAAGCCCAGCACATGTGGGTTGAGCCCTCATTTAGTGTCTCTCAGACTCTGTGCAATGCTTTACATAATTCTAAAGGAATGAGAGATCTGCTCCGTCCACAAAAGACTGGACTCAGATCAAACAGCAGAGCCAGGAAGAAAGATGCGGACAGCCACTGCCTGTCCTGAGTAGGGAGCAGAGACGAGACAACCGAGTGTGGGAGACAACAACCCCCACCACAGTTCCCGAACAGTCACCAAAACAAAGACAGACCATGAACAACCACAACATGGTGAAGAGTTCATAGCTTTCTTAAGAAATTCCTATATGCAATGGTTAGTTTTATTTCTGAAAGATACTAGTAACAGTAGGAGTGAAAATGACTCAGTCCCAGAGATTTCTGAATGGCCAGGTTTTATATTTGCATACAAGTTATCCCAGAGATAAGACAGATGGACATCTATTAAACTAGGCTCTATGACCGTGTTTTTACGTCACCAAGTGACAGGCTCTCAGGTTACGAAATAATGGTAAACACTGTCTTCAGGGGTTGCAAAGCTCGCACAACATCTCAGGACTCTGCATTTCTCCTGACAGGAGACTTATCACTGACTCTGACAAGAGCTGATGCAGCCAGAGACTGATACACCAAAAGTCTCATAGTCTCTTTGTTGTGTACAAAGGTCCCTCCCTGTCTGTATAAAAGCCCTTTACTTCCTGGATTATAAAAATGTTTTTACTAAAGGGAAAGGAACTGGATTCTTGGCATGATGATTTAGAGTTGTTCCTTGTCTTCACTAGACCAGGCGTGGTGAGGAGTCAGAAGCAGGAGGATCCCTGTGAGCTTAAAGTCAGCCTGGTCTACATCCTGAGTTCCAGGACACCAGGGCTACATAGAGAGAGATTCTGTTTCAAAAACAAACAAAATCAAAAAGCCCCGTTGATTTTGAGCTGACTGGATTTTAGATTCTGTCTTCCAGAATGTGTCTTAGTTTGCTCACAGGCTGGAAGGACCTGGGGCTGCTCTCCAGTGGAGCAGAGCAAACAGGTGCTACTCTACCATCAGATGTGACTGGAAGGTGTAAAACGCTCTCCTCCACAGGAAATGAGTGCCAGCAGCAAGACCAAATTCTCTCTCTGTCTTTCTTCCTTTATTTCTCTCTGTGTGTCTCTTTCTTCCTTCCTATCTCTCTCTCCCCTTCTCTCTTTCTATGTCTTTGTTTCTCTATTACTCTCTCTACACACACACACACACACACACACACACACACACACACACATATATATATATATATATATATATATACACATAAATATATATATATTTCTTCTGGTAATATTTGACTTTAAGAGGCAGTCCCACAAATAACACATATTGTGAATGGTTTTATTGCTGGTAATTAGGATTTGGGAATGGTATAAAGGATAAGGTAGAGAGCACTCAGCATTGGGAGAAACAGCCTAAGTCCATGTCTGTTTTAGCATGAGGAAATAGGCTAGGATTAGATTTTTAACTATAGAAAGCAGGTGGATGGGAGGGAAGAGTTTTGCTTTGTTTTACACTTTCATTTGGGAAAAGTTGGCATCAATTTTGAGCACCCTTGGCAACTGGCTTGTCACTTTAGGAAGAATTATCTGAGTGGAACTTTTCACTTCTGTCCTACAATAAAAGCAGTATAGCAGCCAGATGTGCCACATCTTGATCCCAGCACTCAGGTGACAGGCAGAGAGGTATATCTGAGTTTAAGGTCAGCCTGGAGTGAATTCTAAGCCATCTACGGCTACACAATGAGACCCTGTCTCACAAAGAAAAACTAGCAAAAGCCAAGCACAGCATGCTTTTTCTTCTTCTCCTCTCACCCCCGCCACTATAATTGGCCAACAAAGGGGATCGTTCTGCCTGGGTCTTGGGAAATCCCTGTAACAGGGAATAATAAATACAGTATCAGAACTGCCAGATGAACTAAGCTCCTGCCTCTAGGTAAGCTCAGTCTAAGGATATCTCTGATGAAGGGATGAAGTGATGTGAGCTGACTTAAGGCAGCTGATGACCAGGCACGCCAGGACTCTATTCCATGCCCAACTCAAACCATGAGCACTTCCCATGAACAAGGTTCATCTGAACTGGTCACCCAGACTGTGTCTGGCCTTGTTGGGAAGAATTATCCTAGTTGGCTGTGGCTGGCTTCAGACCTCATAATTTAGGCCAGTGAGAGACTGAGGAGACATGGCAGTTATGTGTCTGAGTGTTGCCTGACCCGTGTGTGTGTGTGTGTGTGTGTGTGTGTGTGTGTGTGTGTGTGTGTGTGTACTTGTGTGTGCAGGAAAAAGTATTTACAGAGATAAATGATAACCTTAAATGTTGTTCCTCAGTCATAGGTCCTTTTTTCTCTTTTTTTGTAACATAGGATCTTCACTAATCTGGACTTGTCATGTAAGGCAGGTTGGTTGACTATGGAGCCCAGCAATCTGCTCGTGTTTATCTCCCAAACACAGGGATTACAAGGCTACTCTATCCTGGGCATAGAGGCTACAAGCCTACACTATCGCAACCATTTTTTTTAACGTGGGCTCTGGGTCCTCACGCTTAGAAGGCAGGCACTTTACCAATAAAGCCATCCCCCCACATCTATACAGATTGTTAATCAGGAAATATAAGGACAAAGGAGTTTGGTGGTTTAGCTTGGCATCACGCTGTTGTGCCGTTACCCTAGCCTAGGCTGCTGCTGGCATTCTTTGTCTCAAGCTCCCAACCAACACTTTTGGAATCCTGAGGTGATGGCATGGTAGTTGTTTTTGATGGCAGGAAGTGTCCTTTGGGATGGCGGTGACAGGTCAGGAGGTAGGTTTGACTGCTAGGGAGGAAAGAAGCAGCCTTAGGGACACGTCAGCCACACACACACAATACTAGCTCTCAGATATGGGTGAATTTGTTCATGAGATTAGGCTGAATACAAATTTCGTTCTGGGTCTTGCTCTCAGAAAAACTGTTTCGGAAGATTTGGGACGAAGCTCAGGAATTCCAGGTGGTTTGTCTGAAGGCATCTTTCAAAACATCCCAGTGAGTCTGATCTGGCTTACAGAAGAAAATGCCAGGTAGAGTTGCCTAGGGTCTGTGCTCAATTTGGCTCGAAAAACACCACACAGCACCTGCAAGAAACTCAACCATTCTGGTTCCACAGAAACTCCCCACGGATATGAGGTAACGCTGGCTCTCCATGGGTGGAGGCTGCCACCGAGGATCCTGCTTCACTTGCTCCTTGGCTGACAATCCCAGGGCGGGACATCATGACTTTGAAGGCCCATGTGCCATACTTACCCTGGTTACATGCTACTGTCTGAACACCTTCCGGGTGGCATTAGAGTCACAGGAAAGAATGTATTCCCCTATTCAGAGGAGAGTCTCCAAGGGGCCTAAATAGTTCAAAAGATAAGAACATTGTAGTTCTCTATGAAGAACCCTACTGGGTTATGTCAATTTTGATTTTAAAAATATTTTGTAAAAATTTGGATCTATGGTGGCTCACACCTGTAATCCTGGCACTTGGGAGGTACAGGCAGAAGGATGAAGGATCCACACACTAGAGTGTGTAAAGGTGAGGAGGTTCGCCTTGATTGAGAAAATGCCTTCATAAGATCCAGTTATGGGGTATCTTCTTAATTAGTTATTGATGGGGGAGGGCCCAACCTATTGTGGTTGGGGTTCACCCCTGGGCTTGTGGTCCTGCGTTCTATAAGAAAGCAGGCTGAGCAAGGCGTGTGGAGCAAGACAGGGAGCAGCACTTCCGTGGCCTCTTGATCAGCTCCTGCCTCCAGGTTCCTGCCCTGTTTGGGTGCTTGTCCTGACTTTGTTCGATGATGAACAGTGACATGGAAGTATAAGCCAAAGAAATCCGTTCCTTCCGAAGTTGTCATGGTGCTTTCTCACAGCAATGGTAACTCTGACTAGGACCACAGTCATCCTTGGGTTCTCCACAGCATTGGACAGCACTCATATAATGGGTTCCACACTGAAATGCCTTGCAGAGCCTTGTCAGGGGTAGTGGAGGGCCCTACTCTGGCACTGTCCTTTGCCCTTTCATGTTGATCACTTCCGTGTTCTGAACTAGTGAGCATAGCTTTGAGAAAGCACCGGTCACATGCTCCAGTCCACTGCTGACATTTTGTTATCAGCTGTCTTTGCCCAGAATTCCTTGAACAACTCACTGAGGCTAAGCCACCTGATGGTTCTTCTAGGGAGGTAACAGATTCCATGACCAATACACATCACCTAAAGTGGAGCTCAAGGCTCAAGGTGGGCTACAGTTTCTGTAATGCTTCTCTAGTCCCCTGCCTTCACCAGTTACCATGACAACAAATGAGTGAGGCTGCCTGCCTGAGTGGTAGACACCAGAAGGTGGGAATGGTCCCTGACTGCCTATCTAGATCCATGTATAATGGAAGACATCTTTGGCTGTTAATCCACATGTAGAATGAACAGCTGACTGTCATCTGGCTTGACATCTCTGGAATGGTAAAAGTAAATTAGGAGAAGGAATGAGAACCCAAACTAATGCTCGCCTCAAGTTCTGGGGAATTTGGGATTTCTCTTTCAAACAAGAGACATACACTGAGCGTATCTGAGCCGGCCAATCTGTTGAGCTTTCCATAGTTGCGTATATGTGCACTCCTAGAACAGTTTGGTTTTTGTTTTTTAAGATGGGGCCCCCACTGTGTAGCCCTGGCTGGCCCAGAAACTACTATGTAGCCCTGGCTGACCCAAAACTCACTATTTAGACCAGCCTTGAATTACACAGAGATCCTCCTGCCTCTGCCTCCCAAGTGAGCACCACCACGCCTCAAGTTCTGTGCACATCTGTGTATACATGTGAATATCCAGTGGGAATTAATGCTAGCATTCCCTGGTCACACATCCTTCCCCTTAGCCCTGTCAGCTTTCGTGGTGTCCTTTAGTTCCTGGAAGAGCCCATTTTCCAGATCACACTTTAGTGGTCTCACGTAGGGGATACACATCTTACCCACCCTGGCTCGCAGCCTCATTACTTTACTTATATCTAAAACTGGTTCTGATGAAAGCAGCTGTCACAGACAGGGTCCTGGGGCTGCCGCACTGATGCAATTTCTATTTAAGTGAGCAGAGTTTCCCATGACTTGATATGGAAGCTAAATCATGAAGTTAGAAAAAATTTTTAAAAGAAAAAAAAATCTTCAGGGCTGGAGAGATGGCTCAGAGGTTAAGAGCACAGACTGCTCTTCCAGAAGTCCTGAGTTCAATTCCCAGCAACCACATGGTGGCTCACAACCATCTGTAATAAGATCTGATGCCCTCTTCTGGCCTGCAGGTGTACATGCAGGCAGAACACTGTACATATAATAAATAATAAGGAAAACATTTATAAAAAAATGTTAAAAAAAAGAAAAAATCTTCAATTAATGCCATTTCATTGTGCTTGTGGGGAGCACTACACAAGGACTCAGTGTTAAGTGGAGTTGCATCAGAAACCTTAGAGGGTGACACTGTGGTCTCAGGGGCTTACAAAGTAATGGCTAGCGTCTCACCCTACAGCTTGCCCAATCAATGCCACAGATACAACTTCAAAGTTTCTAGCAGATATTAAATACACAAAATCCCACCTATAATCCTAGTACTTGGGAAGCTAAGGTGGTAAGGCCAAAAGTTCAAGGCAATCTGGGGTATCCTGTTTCAAAAAACAAAAGAAAATGGAAAAAGAAAAAAATTGTGGTGTTGCTCACCTTTAATCTCAGCACTCAGGATGCTGAAGCAGGTAGATCTCTGTGAGTTCGAGGCCAACCAGGTCTGCAAGGCTAGTTCCAGGACAGCCAGGACTATACAGAGAAACCCTATCTCAACAACAACAAAAATCTTTTTTAACTGGGTGGTGGTGGCACACGCCTTTAATCCCCAGCACTCAAAAGGCAGAGGTAGGCAAAGGTCTCTGAGTTCAAGGCCAGTCTGATCCACAGGACTGCCAGAGTTACACAGAGAAACCCTGTCTTGAAAAACCAGAAATAAATGAATAAATAAGTAAAAATCTATTTTATTCAAAGTATCTAAAGCAACATCTTGTAATCAATATAAACATTTTGTGATTTTTCTTGTTCTAAGTTTAATATGGTAGATATTTTATGTTTTTACTTTGAAACAGCCTTATATATTGCTACCATGGAGAGAGGCTTCCATAGTGGGTGGGTTGGTTTACACAGTAGGTACTCTGGGGCCACGTGTGAACCTCTGTAGGCCTCTTTCCAGCAATTACCAGACTCACCTAGTACTCAAAAGCAAAGTAAGGGGCCTATTTTGACACCGCCTCTCCTGGGTCCCTCTAATCCAATTCAGCAAAATAGATGTTTTGGTTTTGTTTTATTTTGAAACAAGGTTTTATTATGTAGCCCTGACTGACCTGAACCTTGCTATGTAAACCTGTCTGGCCTCAAACTGGGAGATCAGCTAGTCTCTGCCTCCTGGATGCTGAGATTAAAGGGAGTGCCACCACTCACAGCTGATGGTACTCTTAAAAAGTTACGACTTTTAAATTATGTGTGTGTGTGTGTATATATATGAACAGGTGTGTGTGCGATGCATGTATGTGAGCGCACATGCAAGGCATCATAGTGGCAGCGAGAGGAACTCTTGATGGAATCAGTTCTCCCTTTCCCCCTTTCCATGGGTTCCAGGAATCTAATTCAGGTCATTAGGCTTGCCTGGGAAATAAGTTTACCCTGTGAGCTCTACATGCTTCTCTTACAAAGAATGAAGTGTTGGATGTAGAGGAACAAGAAGAGGAGGGAAAGCCTTTATCTGGAGGTTCTGTGAACTTACATCATACTGTCGGGACTGTGGATAGTCAAGGAGGAAAGCAACAGGCCCAGGCAGAGCCCAGAGAGGAAGAAGGTGTGAGGGGATTTGCTGCCCCAGATCTGACAGGAGGATTACTGGCTGCAGAGCTTCCTTACAGAAGATCCTGTCTACCTTTGCCTAACAGGGTTTGCCAAGGAAGGAAGAAACAGCAATTCTTCCCTCCCCCTGAGGAGAAAAGAATGCCACCAAATCACCCAAGGGGCAGGGCAGAGTGGGGGCTTCAGAATCACGAAGCCACAGGGTAAAGCAAACAAAGCCACAGGGCAAAGCTTCCCATGGCCTGTCCCCAGCAGCGATGCCCAGGGAGGTCTTAGGCTGCCCTCCAGCTTTCATAAATGAAATTTGGAAGAGCACCTTCTAAGACATTCCAAATTATGCCAGGTGATTCCAAGTGATTAAACGTGACAACGAGATGCGTAACGGGGTGGCTCCCAGTTCCCTAGTTCCCTGTATCACTGAAGTGAATCACCTTGGAGACTCTGAGTAAAGCAGGGCAGGGCCCACACGCTTGGGCTACAGTTTCCTCAAGAGAACTTGGGATCCTTCCCAAATTTCACCAATCAGCCCTGTGGCGCAGCACAGGTAAAAGTGCTGTTTCACACCTGGTGACCACAAGATTTGCTTGCCATTGCTCAGGAGGAATTTCCCTGTTCGAGGCCACAAGAGGCAAATGATGCTTTAGAATTATGACTCTTAAAATGAAAGTGGAATCCCAGTGTTCTAAGATAGTGACCAAAGGGACATGGAGACGATGGGTCAAATGTCAGGCCATAAACTGCCAAGATGACACATGGTCAGGGCCCGTAGGGTGTGCCTTGTTTGGTTTCCCCAATGCCAGTGGGGTTATTAGCACATTCAGACAGCTGGTACATTCAGGTAGTTGTTTTCAGGCTGGATTCCCGGGAAGCCACACATCACTGGGCTTTGGGGTAGTGGATGCCCTGGTGAATGGCTGCTGGAGAGCCACCTAGAAGCTCTCAAACCTTGCAGTGCTGGGGGTCCTGTTTACAGGCCCACCCAGGCAGTGCTAGTGACTTCTCATCCAGGGCCAGATTGCTCAGAAGCCACACATATGGTAAACAAAGAGGAGGGACATGTGTTCCTCCTGGGTCTCCCTACGCACTTCTCTCCCACAAAGGAAACGGTCCATTCCTGAAGTTCAAAGCTTCCCCGCAGCTCAGAAGCCGGAAGCCAGAAGCTGGGACAACGCGTGCGCGGCATATCCGCTCACTGCACTCCCAGCTCAGATCTGCAAGCCAGGCACTCCTCAGCCACAGTGAGAAGGGGATGTCTGTAGCTGGTAAAGAAGACACAAGGCCAAGGAGGACTTGTTCCAGAGAGCCTGGCTGAGCTGGCAATTATCTTCTATGACATAGTGTACTTGATGGCGATGGTTTCATTTCTGGTTATTGTCTTCTATTAAAAAACAGCTTGAGTAAGATGATTATGGGGCATCCCCACCCCCCGGGATCTACTCTCAAATTTTCAGAGAACTATTGTTTCCCCTGGACATGCCATTGTTATTATTGCTTTTGTAATGGTTGTGATTATAGGAACTGCTAGTTTTCAAATTGCCCTTTTTATTAGTCTTTGTTCTGAAGTAAACACCATGAGGTGATGTCCGTGTGGGTCACCAAGAGGTCATGAACACGTATAAGGACTTGGCGAGGGGGCCTAGGATACCAAAGGTAGTGTTTTCCTTGCTTTCCAGTTAACTTGCCAGGACCAGCTTGGGGCACCGTGAGCAAACAGCAATATGGTCAAAACAGTGTGAGCCCAGTCAGCTCCAGGCCCAGCTCTGGTCCTACATGCCAGGCTGATTGTTACCATGGGCCCTTGTTGCTCTAAGCTTTATGGTCATGGTTCATGGGGACTGACTCATGATAGACAGCATGGCCCAGATGGACTATATCTCCAAATGAAGAGTCAGCACTGGTAAGTATGATGAGTTCTGACCGGAAAGTAAAACCCAGTGAGCCGTGGCCACACGGCCCTCCCACCATTGCCTGTGCAGATCTAAAGTCAAATGTACTAAATTTGCCTCTATGCTAAAGCTTGGTACTGACTGAATTTGCACGCCTTTAATCCCAGCACTGGGGAGTCAGAGGCAGGAAGATCTCTGTGAGTTTGAGGCCAGCCTGATCTACAGAGCAAGTTCTAGGACAACCAAGGCTACACACAGAGAAACCTTGTTTTGAAAACCAACCAACCAACCAAACAAACAAACAAAAAGTTTAAGTAGGCATTAATTGACAGCTAGGAATTGGGTCTGATCTGTCTTAGTACTTACCATGTATGACCCTGTCTGACATGTAAATTGTGCTCAATAAAATCTGCATTGTCTAATTACTGAGGCCTTCGCTGTAGTATCTGGACCTGGGTGACACCCTACATTCAGTGCTCAAAGGCTGCAGGCCACACTTGTACCTGACCGGCCTTATTAGAGGCCACCTGCCCTCCCTGTTGGCAGTTTCCCTCTGGAGAGGACCCACCATCATTTTCATAAAACCACAGGTTCCTAGAACCACCCCCATGACGCACTGCATCATTGTCTACAGCAGTGACATATTGGGGATCACAGCTTTTGACTTTGGGGATCAGCATCGAACAAAGGAAATCTTCAAGGAGCCTGAGATAAAGCAGCATGATCCCCAGAACTCTGCAGACGGAAACAACGCCATCACTTTCCCCAACATTAATGAATTTCCAAGGGAGAAAGATTAAAGAGTATCACCTCTTGTGTGTTTATATATTTTTTCTGGCCATTTTCCATTCCCAAACATTTTGCTCTAATTGAAGGGCTTTGCTGTTGAATTTTTTTTTTTATTGTGACATGATGAATTGAACTTAGGGCTTCATATGTGTTAAGTAATCACTCAGTGACATATATTCCCAGCCGTGATGTCTTTTCTTAAGTTCACTTATATCTGAGATCATATAACATCTATATTAGAAATTTAGAAATCATACTATAAAAAATATACTCCCCATTCTGCCACCTCAATAAATGCTTTTATTCAATCATATTTCTTTCCAAGTTTTCTGGGTACGAATATCTTTCCCATAATTTTAATTGATTCTTTGTAAATTTCACATCGTGTGCCCTGATCCCACCCATTTCACAGTCCTTCCATATACCCTTGTAACCTCTCCACAAAAGAAAATAGAAATTAAAAATTGTAAAAAAGCTCTTGCTGTGGAAGCTGCAGTGTGTCACACAATCTAATCTTCTGCTCAGCCAGCTTTACTTGCAAATGTTCACTGCAATAAGTCATTGCTCTTTTTACAGGCCCCTGGCTTCTGCTACAACATCGATACTGGATCATCACTGGAACTCCTCTCAGATATCCTGTTGTTGCTGTGAGTCACGGAGAGCCTGCGGCTATCATTCTGCAAGACTGGCCCCTTCACGTGCTCCAGCAGCTCGTAGATGGGGTAGGTATTGTGGTGGACCAGCTCAAAGTCCTGGATCTGGGCCTGGGTGGTAGCCGAGTCGGTCAGTCCACCTGCCTGTCTGTACCCATGCTCCCAGGACTAGCTATCTCACTATGCCCAGGTGAGGACCGAGCCAACACTCTTCAGTGCTGCAGCCAGAAAGAGGTAGGGCCATCTCTCCGGCATTCAAGTCACTCCAGCACCACGGGGTGGTGCCCAGTGAGGGGTTGGTCCAGCTCAGCGCCTTACTCAGACATCAACATGGCATCAGACAGCAGCCCAGATTAAGGATATGGTCTTTGGTGGTGACACGGGTTACAGACATTGTCAAAGACCCCTGCTGCAGAAGGACAACAGACCCAGACAGGGCCCTCAGTAGTAGCTCAGGTCCAGACATCGCCATGGTCTCAGGTGGCAGCACAGGCCTCTCATAACAGGCTGTTCTTCACTACCTTTGCCTCTCTAGTTCCATCTCTCTTCAAAGTGCACAAAGTGCTTTATCTCTCTTTCTCGCCCATCTCCTCACAACACACCTTTCAACAGGCTTCTGTACCGGCCTGCACCCAAATATTTTTTCAATAATCATTATTGTTCTAGAAAGTTTGCTGCTGAAGATAAAAATAATAAACATATCTATGCAGTAGAGCTACATGCCCTTCATCCCAGCACTCAGGAAGCAGAGGCAGGCAGATCTCGGAGCTAGTTCCAGGACAGTCAGGGCTACATAAAGAAATCCTGCCCTGGAAAACCAAAAGTAAAGAAGCAAACAAATAATAAATATAAGGCACCAGATAATATTCATTTTATAATATGTTCATTTCTTTCAATGCCTCTATAATAACTAGATTTTTTGTTTTGTTTTGTTTTTTCGAGACAGGGTTTCTCTGTGGCTTTGGAGCCTATCCTGGAACTAGCTTTTGTAGACCAGGCTGGCCTTGAACTCACAGAGATCCGCCTGCCTCTGCCTCCCGAGTGCTGGGATTAAAGGCGTGCGCCACCACTGCCCGGCGATAACTAGATCGTAAGCAAAATCCAGAGGTATAAAATGTCAACACAAAAAAAGGAAGTTCTTGATAAAAGATGCCCATTTGGAGGGCATATTGGTACATGTCTGTATCCTAGCACTTGAGAGGTGAAGGCAGGGGGATCCAAAGTTCAAGACTATCTTCAGCTAGACAGTGAGTTCAAGGCCAGCCTGGGACGTGAGAGCATGCCTTAAAATAAATAAATAAAAATATTATAGTCATTACTTTACAGAAAGATGTTTTGCTTATTCCTATTTTAGGTTTATTCTCATGGATCACAACATCTGAACTCTTCATTCTGTCCCAGTTTCCCCAGAATGAACTTTCATGGGCTCTTAATCTCAGGATACATAAAGTTATTGTCATTATCCAAAGATTCTACAAGTGAAAATTGACCTCCTCATTAAACTGACTTATAATCAATATCTATGTGTTCACAGTTGTTTACGAGCAGCACATCCATCAAGGGCCTCCTCCCCACTGACACGAAGGAGAGAGTGGCTTCCCCGCTGGCTCAGCTCTCACACTGTGACCTTTCCCGTGTGGTGGGTTTTGCCTCTTTGTACCTTTCATTAGTGACCTTTCTAACCTCCCCACAAAACTGTTTACAGTGACTCCAAGGACACTGCTGAAGTGTCACAAATGCTCCTCAGAGCAGTAAGGCTGGGATGTGCCCTAGAGAGAAAAAGTGGGGGGTCAGAAAAGTTCATTCAGGTATGAGTTATAAGACTGGGTGTTCAAACACGTGGAGGCCAGAAGAATATGTTATTATTCCCTTAAGAAAGAGTCTTTCACTGAACCTGAAGCTTGCCATCTTGCCATTTTGGCTAATTTGACTGGCCAGTGGACTCTTAAGATCAGCCTGTCTCCATCTCTCCTAAGGTTACAGTAATGTTCAGCTTTTTTACATTGGTTCTGGGGATTCAGGTAATTCTGTTTGTGTAGCAAGTACTCTTACCTACTGAGCCACCCACTTAGGCTCAGTCATTAGTTCTTTGTTAATAAACCAAAGAATATGTATAAAGAAGGAATCTCCACACAAAAGCATATAGGAACATGGTGATGTGTTGACCAGTTGACAAAAATGTTACGGCCTCAGGCTCACAGAAACCCATGTTTCCCTGGTAGCCACGACTCAGTGTATGCTAACCCGTGGCTACTGAGCCCTTACAGGATAGAACTATTTGCTGTAGATAATGTGAAGCATCGCTATAAATCCAGTGCCTGTGTTCATTATTCTAAAGGGGAGGACTCCAAGGTTTATCATAGTCTCACAGTTTATTGAAAATGTTTACGTCATTGCTTTAGACCCTCCATTGTAAGGAAACCAAGTTAGTCTGTGACAAACTGTGAGAGTGGGCTCTGAGATGGGCTGTGTCAGCAAAGGCCACCACACCAATGGCCTTTTCATCTCCACTGGCCAGGAGAAGTGAGGAACGAAACAAGCAGAACATCCGAGTGTAACGCAGGGCTTGGATGCAGAGGGCATTCTCCACCAGCCCAGAGGAGAGGGAGGCTCAGAGCCCTAAGTCTGATAGCCTGATTGTCCCCATGGCCATCTTGAATTTTAAAAAATGTAAATGCAGGCAGAGGCAGGCGGATCTCTGTGAGTTCGCGGCCAACCTGGGCTACAAGAGCTAGTTCCAGGACAGGCTCCAAAGCTACAGAGAAACCCCGTCTCGAAAAAAAAAAAAAGTAAATGCTAAGAACATAATAACAGCTGCTGGTCATGAATGCTTACTAGGAGTGAGTACACACTTACTCTTCCAACCATGGAATGGGGTAGGGCAAGGCAGGGTCCCGTTAGCAGATGAGGAAAACGAGGTGGGGGTGGGGTTCAAGTCTGCAAGACTTCAAGGTCCACACTGCTAACCACTAGGCCTCCCAGGTGGTGGAATGACTGGTTGCTATTTTCTCCACCCAAGCCTCAGTGTGATTCCCCATTAACATCTGTCCTGTGGACAGTGCTCATCAACTAAAGCTTGACATTACCTAGCTGAGTGACAAACTAATTCTTTGGTTTTTCTCATATCTGGGTGAGGTGACAGATTCGAGGAGTTTCTAAAAAATAGTTGGCAAATTCTAGGAGTTGCTAAAAATAGTGTAAGGGACCTCAGCTCTGCTAGAAAGGGTTTATTCTAACCTTTTGCCTTGGGGCCCCACCTCCTGTGGGCGACAATTTCACTATTTCACATGACATTTGGTTTCCCTCGCATGTGGCTCATTAGGAGTTAGAATTACACATACAGGAAGCCCGAGAGAGCCCCTAACCTCCTTCTGGGCTATTTATTGCTTTGTACTCCTTTTTTCTCCCTCTTTTGACTTCTTGACTTTGTGGGAGTCTCCTTGAGATACCCCATCTAGTGGCAAGCTTTCTACTTCCTGAAGAAGGTGCGTGAAGGGTTGGCAAAGGCAGCCAACTGACAACGCCGGACTTCTATCCACTGCCCTGGCCTCTGCTCTCTCTTTCCACTTCAGAAGCAGACCGCTTCTAGTTCTTAGAGGGATATGCTGGCTGAAGGGATCATTTAATAACTCCGTGTCTCCTTGCTCTAATCCATAAAAACGAGTCAACACACTTACCTCCCTAGGAGGTATCCCAAGGAGTAAATTTTCATTCCTAGGTGCTTTGAACCAGCCAGATGAAAGGCTTTCTCTAGAGAAGGGCTGAGTGCAAGTGGCGTCTCCTCTGCCCCCAGCCTCCCTGCTCGCCACCTTCTACCAAGTCATTCTTCAGGGAGAGGAAGGTGCTCACGCTGATGAGGCAGATGCAAAGCAGGACCAGTTTCCAGGGCTGAGTCCTCAGTGCCTAATGCGGCCTACCCAGCACTGCATTTTTAGCCCAGAGAACTTGCCAGTTTGATGTGACTCTGAGGAGTCAGTAGATAAAGGCAAAGCCAGGCGAGGGTACACAAGGGTATAACAGCATACACTAGACTCACGAGTGTGTGGGAAGCCCTTTTCTCCCAGAGTCTAAGTCTTTGTGCCTGTAAAGCTGGACTGCTTAAAGCAGAGTGTGTCAGTGGACTTGGACAGCAGAGAAAAGGGCTCAAGAAGTCCATGACGAAAGCAATTCAAAAGAACCCCTCTGGACTCTTTTTGTTTTTTTCTTGTTTTGTTTTTTGCTTTTCGAGACAGGGTTTCTCTCTAGTTTTGGACCCTCTCCTGGAACTCCCTCTGTAGACCAGGCAGGCTTTGAACTCACAGTGATCTGCCTGTCTCTGCCTTCCGAGTGCTGGGAATAAGGGCGCGTGCCACCACCACCTGACTCTCTGGATTCTTTTGACTCTTCTACCCTGCATGAGGGCTGTTTGTAGGCACTGCTCTGGTCCCACGCTTCTGGTGACCCACTGGGTTTTCTTCTCTGCATCCAGGACAATCTCCAGGAAGACGTTCCAGCCAGGTGACATAATATGGAGCAGGGGAGCAAGTACCCCAACACCTGTGCTTTCCTAGTAGGCTTAGCAGAGACCCCAAGGCATTTCACTTCAGCTTGGCTTTCAGACTGAGAGGGCTAATGAAATTAGGGGGAGATGGGAACACGAGCTTTGGAGCCAAGATGACACCATCTGAATCTTGTGTCTGTCCTCAGGCAAGCCTCTCATTCTCTCTGGGTAGGGAATGGCTCTGCTATAAACTGAGCTGCCACGTTGGCATAATTAAACGTGAGACTACAGTCTCTATTGTAATAGTGCCTGGTACGTGTAGTTCTCGGCCCACATTGGCTGTGCTGAGAACCATGGCAGCAGTGAATTCTAGTTCAGAGAACCGAGCTTTCTGCACCATCGCTGAGCCATGTGATCTGGAGAATTCATGTCAGAAACCCTCACACAGAAAGCTGATGGCTCTAGAGTCAGAGTCAGGGTGTCTGATGCCTCCAGCTCTGCCAGCCGGCTCTTCTCTGAATGCCTTCTCTCCACTGCTTTCTGCAGACACTCCAGAATCCCTCAGGCTGAAGTATCTCCTTTTGAAAAGGAGTCACATCTCCCAGGAGGGAGCCGGGCAGTGCCCCCACCAAGTGGGCAGCAGCAGTGAGGCTGCAGCGAACTGAGAAGGGAACAGGGATGGGAGGGACGGAGGCAGAACCCAAGGCCTGAGTCCATCTGCCTCAGCGTTCCACTCCAAGCTAGGCAGCGCTAGGGATACACGTTGAGCTCTGAGGTATTATAAAGTTGTAATTTTTAAACATATGGCCACATCATCCACTTATTACTTGAAATAAATCTCACATCATCTCAGGCCATGGCAGTAGACCACCAGTTGGGTCAAGGGAGCACACAGCATGAGCGAGAGGCAGGAGGACCACTAGATCTCATGATCATGGAGGAGACCTTGGAATGGCTCTGAGGTGGAGTCTTGTCATCACCAGTAGTCTCCCCCTCCTCCCATCCCCCAGTGTATGTTTAAGTCAATCACCCCCAGGCTTGCCACCCACCTCCTTTGGGACCTAAGTTAAGTGGAGAGCCTCTGCACCTTTGAAGAAGGGGGTTATATGTTTATGGAAGAGAAATGCGGTACTTGAAGGCCAAGTATCATGACCCATGTCACAGTGAATCCTCAAAAACTTAATTAAAAAAAAAAAAAGATTAAATGAGAGAGAACTGGGGCTGGTATGGAAAATCAAAAAAAACTTAAATAAAAAAAAAGAAAAAGAAAGGAATGCAATACTCTATGGTTGCATGTATCCATTGCATGTACAAGAAAAATAAAGCACTGTATGTGCAAAATAAATTGTCACCCATGAATCCGATACATCCACTGAAGGAAAGTGGAGCTCCATTCTGTCCTTCGATGGGCCAGCAGCATAGCTACGGCAAGCAAAAGGTCACATACACGTCAGTGAGTTCGTATGCAGTAACATGTAGCAAAAGGTCACATACACGTCAGTAAGTTTGTATGTAGTAACATGTAGCCACAGCAGTTGATGGTTCTGAGTGCTCCTAAGCTTTATTTCAGAAGGGGTCTTGAAAAGGATTCCACTTTTGGAAAAGTAGAAAAACAAAAAGAATGTAAAATCACCCAGATCCTCAGTAATTACCGATAAAAAATACTGGGTGGATTGTGGGTCGTTGTGAGAAAGATACTGTGAGGAGGGCTGGGGAGCCCGTGGCAGGTCTCACCATTTGCTGTGTCTGTCACACCGGTAAGCAGTGCGGTAAATCTGGACTTGGATTTACTGTTTGTGGTGGGATGAGTCCCAAGAATAAATTCTATAGTTTTTCTGTCTCTAATGTACTATGGGGTGTCAGATTCTGGGATCCCAAGCCTCAAAGTGACAAAGCACACTGCTGCATGCTCTGCAGTATCCCCGGCTGTGGGTCAGGTGGTCCCCAGAGACATGTGGTGCTCCTTAAAATGTTTGCTTTGTTATCACCTGTTCAGGATGTTTAGTACGTCCTCACACATCCTTTGGGGCTGGCTGCAGCCATCAGAAGTGTCAGAGGACATTACTTAGCTTGGGTTCAGAAAAGCTGAGGTGACCCCTGGCCCAATCACCAGTTTATAAAGGCCTTGGGAGCCTCACACAGGCTCATAATGTCCCTGAGTCTCAGCTTTCCAACCTGTAAATTAGGGAAAAGGGCATCTGCTGTCCTTAACCAAGTTACTGTGTCAAAGGAACAAATATCCATGGAAGAATCTAGAAGAAAACAAAACACCACAGCACGTGAAAGATCATTGTCTAAGAAAGGCCGACTGAATGGAAAGTGGGACTTCACCTCAAGCTCCATCCTGTCCTCAGATGGGCCAGCAGCACAATCACCAAAATCAAGAGCTCACGTAAACACCAGCGAGCTTACTAACCAGGTGAATGGGAAACAGAGGCAGTTTCAGAGCCCGCTTTCGGTAAATGCTGGCCTGACAGCCACAAAGCCGGCAGTGCTGTGAGAGCAGGTGGGAGATGAGGAGGGCAGGTTTCCTGGCCCCTGCCCTTCACCTTGGTCACTGACTCAGTGTGAAACAGCGCCTGCAAGAAGGAGGAGAGTTCTCATCCTAGTTCACAAATGAGCCTGTGGTCACAGTGGGGGCAATGAGCTGAGTTCAGGGCAGAGGATGACTAAACGGCCTCCTCCTCATTAATAACAATAATACTTGGCATTTATCTAGTTCTTTATGTTTTCAGAGTGTTTTACAATCATTAATTACTTAACGAGCACTCACCACCACCTCAACTCTGTCTACAGTGCTGAGCAGACAAAAGAGGCAGGCAGGACTTGCCTGCTTCAGGGAATAGCAAAACTAGAGAAAGTGAGGGCTGGGGACTGTATCAGGGACTGCATTGTCCAAGACAGTGACAGGGTAATGCCCACAGGAGTGGGCATAGGTACAGAGAGGACACAAACACAGAAGCAGGGACATGATTTGCCATTGGAGGACAACGGGCTTCCATCTAGTGAGAAAGTGGGAGTGATGCTACACGGGGAACCGAGGATTTCCCTCGAACTGAGTGCATCAGATCTTACCTAGGGAGTCAGTAGCAGAGATGGGTTGTAGCGCTAACTCAGCTGTGGAACGTTTGCCTGCTGTGCACAAAGCTCTAGCTTCAATCCCCAGGGAAGGAAGACACTCACAACGGCATTAGATGAAACTGGACATCCTGACTGTCACTGCCTGGGTAACGTGCAGTCTCGTAACTGTCATACGTAGAGAGTAGAAAGCAAAGACATAAGCCCAAAGAGTGACCAGAAGAAAGCATGCATTATCTTTCTTCATGAGCAAGCACAGCCTGTCTGAGAGCGCCTCTGCCGTAACTTGCAATTTAGGGCTTGTGTAATGACAGGGCGAGCTCCTCCTATTGATCTCCAGACTTCTTAGTAAATTAGATGACAGGTACACAAAGAAAGAGTCGAAGGACAGAAGTGTGGCAGCAGCTTCAGAAATCTTGCTCTGTAGGAAAGAGGTTCTAAGATAGATAGCTTCTGTTCCAGAACCTCAGAGCCAAAAGCTTTGACTGGCTGAGCCTTTCAGTCAGGAGAGGTAGGCATCGTCTGAGCCTTTGATTTGTCACCTCCTCGTGGCCCTGGGCTGTCTCTTGTCAGATCTCAGGAACTAAAAGCAAGGTGAAGGTTGGCTGGAGTTTGCCTGGAAGAGTCAGGAATGATAATAATAATTAACACAGCCCAACTTCCACTTGCACTATAAACAATAATTAATGCACAGCAGCAGACCAATGAGGCACCCGAGTTTGGATTAGGAGCCTTATTTGCAGACAGGGAAACTGAGGCCAAGAGGTGAAGAGGCTTTTTTAAGGCCACACAAGGACTCGCTGTCACACCCAAAGTTAAAACGTAGGTAGGCTTCTTTGTCTCCTCATCGGAGGCTTCAGTCAAACTTATCTGATATCAAAGACCTAAATACAACCAAGTTACATGCATACACATCAAAAAAGATAAAAGATGACAGCTGAAGTGTGAAACTGATCTTCCAATCAGGACCCAGTCCATCACTTACTGTGCAGTCTCCAGCCCAGGCACAAGTCATAGGCTTACAGTGTGTGCTCTACTTTCTTTTTGATTTTTCTTGTTTTAGTTTTTTTTTTTTCAAGACAAGGTCTCACTATATAGCTCTGACTGTCCTGAAACTTGCTTTGGAGACCAGGCTGGCCTGCAACTCGCAGAGCTCCACCCGCCTCTGCTTCCCAAGTTCTGGGATTGAAGGTGCACGCCACCACTCCTTGGCGCTGCTTTCTATTTAGGGGAGGACAGTGGTAAACAGAATAGCTGCAATCCCAATGCAAGGCTAATTGGCCTCTCTTTGCCGCCTTAATTTGTGTAACCCCGTGAAGGGGTCGACGGGTTAACTGCCTGAGTTTGCTCTGTGCTAAGATGAAGCTCTCTTCCCCCATCTTAGTCAGTGCATTGCTTCTGCCCGGCTCCTGCTTGCCTCACTTGAGAGCTGTCAAAGTTCCTCCACTTGAAACTCCAAATACTGCTTCTCTTGAATTGTCCAACCCTGCTCTCAGAGATAGTTAATACATTCCAGCACAGAATAGAAAAAATATGACTACCAAGTCAATCCCTGCCCCTCAAGAAGACAATCCTTGGTACTGCTGTTAAAAAAAAAAAAAGAAAAAGAAAAGATAACCCCAGCATTCGGGAGGCAGAGGCAGGCTGATCTCTGAGTTTGAGGCTAGTCTGGTCTACACAGTGAGTTCCAAGCCAGCCAAGGCTACACACAGTGAGGCTCTGTATCAAAAAAAAAAAAAAAAAAAGAAAGAAAGAAAGAAAAATAAGGTTAGTCTCATTCAAACATCTCTTGGTTGTCAGTGAGAAAACTGTTCAAAATAGTTTGGATGGAAATGCCAAGGCAGCCTCAGACGTCCCCAAGTCCTTGCAAACAGACACACCAGCATGTCTTTGCCACCCGAATCTCTCCATCTCATGGCCTAGCACTGTTATCATCAGGGCTCCTGGCAAGGGAGAGGATGGTGGCCACTCAGGTTCACCCAGATTTCCTCTAGTGGACAACCCTTCTCTACCCCACGCAGGTGTTAAGTCTTTTCTGCATAGAGGTGTAGTTCGAAGTCCCACAAGTGACTGTGCTTGGCCCTGGACCTCACGCCCCTCGAAGATCACTTCAATAAGGAAGCTTGTCACCCTTCTCTAGTCATGTGTTGTCGAGACATGGGCACGCATGCTCATGCAGGCAAGGCATGGGTGTGGTCCTGGCAGACCACGGAAATCTCCCAAATTGGGGTGCTATTTGCAAAAGACGAGGGAAAGGATGCAAGGCAGGTGAAAGCAATGGCTGTCTGCACCTTAGATAGGAATATGAAAGTCATCATATTATCATATACACTGCAGAATAGTCTTCCAATGCTCTTTCTGTCCCACATGCTCTGAATGGTAGCACTAATTCCACTTTAAGGAATGGAGAGACAGATGTGGCCCTCCTACTAGCCTGTGTGCCTCAGATTCTTCAGAACACTTATGTTGCTAACCTTGAGGAGCTCATATGCCTCAGACAGACAAGAAGTTCACAAGCATGCCAAGTTAGCAGGACCTCCTTGTCAAAGAAAACTGAGAAATGACACAGACCGGACTCAGCTTGACTTTACCATCACATTTGTTAAATGCCTTTCAATATACTTCTACTCCATTTGGAAGCTCATAAGGAGTGCAAGGAATTTTTTGAATTAAAAATAAAGTCTTCAAGTCCACAGACAACGAAGGGATAGATGGGTGAGCAGGGTACGAACGGTATAGGTAGAAGGATGCTGAGCTGGCTGAGTACCCAGGTTTGACACCTCATTCTAGGACATCAGTTAGTAAACTACTTTATCTGAAGAAGTCCTCTAGGAGCTCAGACTCTCTGTCCTACTTGTTCAGTGTTAGTGATGCTCTGTTCCATCTGGACGTTTGTTCTCCAATCCTCAAAGGCCAACCCATTCCCAGTAACCACAAGATAACATCCGCCTCTCTTTCTTCTTTATTTCCAGGGACTCCCTAGGAGGAAGTCTTTGCTTCCCCAAACCATGCTGCTTGTTCCTACTGTCCTCACTCCAGCCCCTCCCAGTTATCATCCTGTGAGCAGTCTCCACATTGCTGTCCCCGAGGCTCCTTAAAGCACAGTAGATACAGGCAGAGGTTTGCGAGCATCTCCTGAAGGCTCCAGCACAGCATAAGAGGGCTGAAGAGCAGAAAGAGAAAGTTCAAGCAGATGTATGTCAGCGTCCTCACAGGCAGCTGGTCTTCTTGATCCTCCCCTCTGCTGCAGAGCTCTGGTTTATCAGCATGTGGCCAGGATAGACCATCATTCCTGAATGGTTGTCTTGGAAATCTGGCCTTATGCATGATGACAAGAAGGAGGCAGAAAGGGAAGAAGAAACAAAAGAAGGGAAGGAGGGAGGGATGGAGGTAGAAGGTAGGGAAGGAAGGAGGGATAGAAGGAAGAAGGAAAATAAACCTAAATCAAAGGGGTTTCTTTAAGAACAAAAGGATAAATTAACTACCATGGCTAATTTCTTTCTTCACAAGCATTCAGAAATCCAAGGATGAAACCCAATCACATCAGGATCCAGATTCAACTTTTATAATAGGAAAAAAAAAAAGCTGGCAATCTTGAAAACAGAAATTTTGCCCTGATGAAGACAATACAAGCATGCCTGTCAAATGGAAAGGTGGCCAAGCATGGGCAGGAACACCTCTGTTTTAGAAGACAGAATAAAGACTTCAACATGATCTCGACGAATCAGATCAGAGAGAACACATTGTGTCTATGCGGGAAATAAAATAGAGTTAAAACCAGAAGCAGCTTGATCCTGGAGAGAGATTGTCTTAGCTTCAGTTTGGGTTGGAAAGAAGAGCTCGCAGGTTTAACTGCCCAGCTAGTGTTGAGAACTATGTGATCTGCCAGCTAACAAGTGGCACTCTGCTGGACCAGAGATAAGAACTGTGATCGGGCTGGGTAGTGGTACACATCTGTAATTCCAGTACTTGCGACCTGGAGGCAGGATGATCAGGAGGCCAAGATCTTGTTCAGCTATAGCAAATTCAAAGCCAGTCTGGATTACATGAGACCTAGCTGTAAAAATATAAAACAACAGCAGCAACAACAACAATAATGAAGAGTGGTCCCAACAGAACACATTCAGGGAAACACTGACAGGTTGAAGGGTATGCAAATATCAACACAAGATCTTAAGGTGTTCAATATAAAACCATGCACCAATAGTAGAGGTCTTCAAAAATTCAAAAGTCTTTTAACACGTTCTATGTTGTTCCAATCTAGCGAGCAGCCTTTGCTGGAATTTATACATATGTAGACATAGTTCATGTCTCCATATTAAGAACTGGCTTGGATGAGTGAGCAGTGGTGGTTCATGCCTTTAATCCCAGCCCTCGCGGGGCAGAGGCAGGTGGATCTCTGTGAGTTCAAGGTCAACCTCATATAAAGAGTGAGTTCCAGAACAGCCAGGGCTACACAGAAAAATCCTATCCTAAAACCAAACCAAACCAAACCAAACCAAACAAACTAGTCTTTACAACTAAAGTGACTACAAATGACAGGAGCTGTCATGTCCCACGAGGTGTCTAGGGTGTCTTGGTGAGAAACCTACTGGCACGAGAAGTCGAAGGTGGCATAAAGCCATGTCAATGCCAAGCTCTTTCCTACCACAAGAGAATGAGTCACAGTGGGGAGCCAGGGAGAAAGAAATGACATCCCAGCGTCTTTCAGGGAAAGCAGAGAACCCCATAAGGGCCTGGGAATAATGTACCCTCATAGCACAGACAGACACAGTATTTGTACCTAGGCTACTTAGAGGGGTCTATGAATGGTTTAAATTCTAGGAAAAAAAAAATTAAGGTCTATAAAAGTCAATTAAATTTTGTTAAAGAGTAAAAATTCTTGTTAAAAAGCATACTAATCTAACCTTTCTATTGATACTACTATGTGTGTTTGTAAGGGGTGTTTCAAAGAGACGATATACTTCAAGGCCCTTGATGTGGTTGTGACCCCATCTGTCTTCTTGTCATTGGCAGCCACAAAGAGTCCTTTCTGGCTTAGTCAAGCCCCGACTGTGTACAGCAACCTACAGCACCCTCCTCGCCCATTTTCCTCCCACCCATTCGGCCTATTCCAGTAGAGAAGCCAGGCCTGAGATCCCAGCTTAGGGAGGAGGCCAACCTCAGTAACGTACTGAGGTTCTGCCTCGGAATAAGTAATGAAAAGAGAGGTAGGGGTACAATTCAGGGGCAAAACACTTGCACAACATGTACAAGGCTTGGTGTTTAACTTCCAGAACCACAAAAATAATAAATAAATAAATAAATAATCACATTCTTCCTGTTAGAGCAACCAGTTGGCATCAGCAAACAACAACAAAAATATCAGAAGATAAATTTGAGCAAATGTGTTCTTTCTCTCTTCTTGCCATCACTGACAGAGGAGTATATGACTGCAGTAGCTGCCACACCTCTGAAATGTGACCACAATCAGTCCCCGTGCAGGAATCACCCCACTCAGAAGTCCAGCATGGACCCTGAACGGTCCATGTCAGTGGTGTTTAGCCCTGGTCCATGGGCTTCTGTCACTACAGTCAGGAGTCACAAACCACACCCCATGAGCTCGAGATGTTTTCATTCTGTTGTGTTGAGAACACACAAATGACATGTCAAGTATACAGGCCTGCACTGGGAGTAAACTGATGTGGAGATGACCTTTGGGGCATGAGCTGCTGCTGACCTTGGGAAAGGAGCAAGGAGACCCAAGAAAGGAAAAGGATGCCGTGCAGTGGTTTACCTTTGCAGTACCACTTCTATCACCCAGATGTGTAGTCTTCAAGGTGCTCTGTGATTGTGTTTCTTCCTAATTGTGGTAAAGACTACATTACATTTATCATTTTTATGATTTCTAAGTATATAATTGACTAGTATCAAATATACTCACTTTATTGTAAAACTGCAACTCTATGGCAGAGTCCCTACCCCTTAAATAACTTTCCTTCCTCCTAGCCACACTACCTTTTTATCTACATTAATTTGCCTACTCTACACACCTGATGTACATGGAATCAGACTATATTTGTCTTTTGGTATATGACTCATTTTACATAGCATAATATTTCCAAGAAGGTGTCTGTCCATGCTGCTATAAGTATTAGAATTTCATTTCTTTCATTTGGGTGAGTAATAGTCCCTGGGTTATGGGTACCCTACATTTTGCTCATCTGCTCATCTGTTGGTAGCCATGTGAGCTGATTCTATCCTTTGGCTATTGCAATAAGCCATGGAATACAGAGAAGGTCTCGTTGTTTAAATCCCTGTCTTCAGTTTTCCTAGATACATACCTAGGAGTAGTTCCTGAGTCATATGGTGCTTACATGTCTAGCATTTGAAGAAACTGTCAAACAGTTTGTAATCATACTTTGATGGAAATGCTGATCAGTTGGCTCTCTATGGTTGGGATGGTTAAGCTGGGAGCAGAGACAAAAAATTCCTTGATATTAGGCCAAAGGATATAGAAAACGCTGTGTCTCAGGTGCTCTCTTCTCACGTTCAGGCAGGTTGCCCCAAACACTTTCCTTGTTGGGTGGTTATCACATGGTCAGAAAATAGAAAACCACCTGATGTATAACATATCTGCTCACTGCTTTCTGAAGCACCCCAGCTCATGAACACATCACAGGCAGCTGCTGCCTGGTCCAAGGAATTGCTCTCATGAAGCAGAATGCCTGCCTGACAGCCTTCATTTCTGTGTTTGATATAAAATACATAAACAAGTGCATATAGATTAAATAATGATAAAATAAATGCGAAAGCCATTGTTCCACTAACAGAGCCATGACAGTATGTTAGCCCTCTGAAAGTCAGTTTTTGATCATGTCACCATATGTGTGACTATTCTCCTAAATTTGGCCTATCATTTTCTTTTCATAGTTGTGTTACAGTAGACATGTGTTCCTAAGTATATTTTCTACTTTTGCTTGTTTTGAAAGCTTATATAAGTAAAATTGTCTGGAATGTGCATTTCCCATGATGATTTTGTTCACACGCCATTGTGATTTTCTGGCCTCCATTGCAAACTGAGTAAGCGTAGTTCATTTTCACTGCCATGGATTGATATTTTATACACCTTAAATATGCTTCCTATTCTTTTGAAACTGGGACACTCTGGTTATTTCCTAAGAGTTCATTCTAGTTGGATGTCTGTCCCCACGCCTCCAGAGCAACTAGCCCTAAACTATTTTAATGGTAATTTTTCCAACACAAGAGATTTGGCTTTCAGGTTGTGAGAGAGAGGAGGGCAGATGCCCTGTTCTGTTGAGGTAATAAACACTCCTCTGACCACTCACTCCATGCTTCACCACCAAGTCTAGACTTCTGATCCTTTACCATGCTGGCAGGAGCCAAGATGCTCATATTAAGGACTGTTAAACAATAGACCCCCAAAGGATTAAAATGTCCACAGGAATGCCATGGTGAGGGAGGCAAGGCTGAAGGCAGGCACTGGTCAGAGGAGGAACTCGCCTTCCAGGAGGAGATTTCACACAGCTCTAACTTGTCAGACCACCTTGCTGCAGAGCTGTGAGCCAGGATAACGATGGAGCATTGATAGGTGGGACCCCACCTTGACCAACAGGGCTTCATGCATACCTCTCGCCCTCCCAAGTGTGTGTAACATCACACATGGAGCCAAGGGTATCTATGAAAGCAGCCTAACACAAAATTGTAAGCTTATTTAAAACGTTAATGAGTTGGTTTTCTGTGTTTTGCCTTTTTTTTTTTTTTTTTGTAAATGTCAATGTTGTGTCTCAATTTCAAAGGCTGGCTATATCTTACTTGTGTCAGTAAGATATAGACTTGAAGATAGACTTGAAGGTCACTGGACCCCTTTATTTTGCCTTTCTTCCCATGGTTCTGCTTTTCCCTGGGCTGTCCCTATCATAGGCAAAACTGAAGACAGGTGGCTAAGAACCTGGTTTGTGGCTGCCAGAGCCCAGACTATCACTCCAATAACTCCAGCGACAATTCTACTCTCTGGTCAGAGCTGGTGGGATTGCAACCTGTCTAATCTAGGCCAATCAGAGACTTTCTCTGAAATTTAAAAACCCTACCTAAAGAGCAGGCTCCTTTTCTTTGATGTGCTTGTAATTTTATGTCAACTTGACATGAGGTAGAGTCATTTTCAGACAGGAAACATCAGTTGGGAAAATGTCCCACCAGTTAGCATGCCCATAGTGCATGGCTTTGATTGATGACTGATGTGGAAGGGTCCAGCTCACTGTGGCACCTAACCTGTGTGCATGGTCCTGGGTGCTGTAAGAAAGCAGGTTCAGCAAGCCATGGAGAACAAGCCAGTAAGCAGCACTGCTCCATGGCCTCTGCATCAGCTCCTGCCTCCAGGCGCTGCACTGACTTCCCTTCATGGTGGACTATAAGCTGTGAGGTGAAATGAAGCCCCTTTTCCCTAAGTTTTGATCACAGTGTTTATAGCAAAAATAGAAATCCTAACTAGGAGAACCTTGCCATCATGGGAATCTGGGACCCTGAGTCTGGTATCTCCTCTGCCCTATGTCTTGAGGGAAAAGGTGGGTCAGGCAAGAGGGCTGGTGTATGCATGGAGTGGAAGGAGAGTAAGAAAGCCAACCATTCAGGCCTTTAGACTGCTCCCACCTGCAAGCTGATTCGGGGGGCTTGCTGCTTTCAGTCACGTTCTATTGCTCATAATCAAAGATCTGAACTCATCGATTGCAGTTTCTTCTTCCCGCCCATTCCGAAGAACTGCAGAAATGCCCAGGGACGCTGACTAGACTGAGAATGAGTTCATTTTTTTACCTGACCAACCAGAAATAGGCTGATTCACCAGTTCTGCCGGCAGCCAGCTCTAGGCCTTAACCAGTGGGTGGAGCTTCGCTAGTTTGAATTGTGGCACTGGTTTAATGTCTTCGAGACATGATGTAGCTTGATCAGTTTCACCTCTGGAGTTATTCTGGCCAGTTCTTAACGATGACATAAAGTTTTTACTTGTCTTGAAAAATAAAACAGAACAGTCAGCACTTAGCTCCAGTATTCTCAGGTGACTGGGAGGGCAACAGGGAATGAATGAATCTTATAGGTGATCTGCAGATCTTGTCTGAGCTCTTATCTTGGCCAATAGTTTCCTCTTTGGTCTTTTACCAGAGAGAGCTGTGAAAAGTAGCGAAGAGCCTGTGACAAGTGGAGGTGGTTTTTGTTGTGTTTTAATCTCCTTTGGTTTCCTCTACACACCTCCAAGAAAAATGCAAATGAATGATAAGCCAAAAAAGAAAAAAAATTAAAAAGGGGCAGGGTGAAGAGCACCAGGGAAAGAATTCCAAGAGTGGCAGTGACACCGGGGATAGGAACAGACACTGCAGTAAGCTGCCACTCTGGCGGCTTTCACCGTCCAGAGCACATGGAGGGAGACTTCGCCAGAGGAAGCACGGCCATGCTTTTGTTTAAAGTCCTTTGTCAATCTGTGTTGCTCCCAAAGGCATGGGATTTCTTTTTTGGTCTGGCCTCTGATGAAACCAACAACAAATGCTCTTTTTAAAAAGAGAGTAGCCATTCTGCTTTGAGGTGTAATTTGAGGTGAACTGTTCTCTGCCTTTTCTTTCCTTTTTCTCACTGAAAACCACAGTATGGTCACAAAGATGGTGCAGCACAGGCATGAGCTCTCCGGCTCAAACCTCAGCACCGCCTCAGACCATCCTTGTCACGATCCTTTCCTATGTAACAGTGCGCATTAGCTCCTGGAAACCTGTAGAAAGTCACGTCTGAGACCTTGAGCTCAGACAACACCAGAGAGCCGCTCGGGACGCAGAGAAGCCTATGGTGTTTCCTTATTCACGGAGCATAGTGCTGGTGTGTGTGCTTCGGCTCGAGCTTTTGATGAACAGAAAATGTGCTCTGAACTCATGCTTCTTTCGATGAAAGCCTGACACAGCATTCTGGTTTCAAAGGAAGCTGTATAAAAGGGACCAAGAGAAACCCCACAACATGGGACCACCTTAAAATCAAGTTTACTGCCTAAATGGGATTAAGCTAGAGCTGCGTTTTAAGAAGAATAAACCAGAAAAAACAAGTCTTTGCTGCATGGTGCCCACTTCTATCTACGCAGCTCTGAAGTCCAGATGCAAACTGCCACTGAGCATCTCTGGAGAGAGCGTGGGAAGTTAAAAGTCAGTGTTTTTGATTAATTAATAATCATTCTCAGCTGTGTTGGCAAATGATAAAAACGAATCATCTGCCTTTAAAGTACGGGTGGAAGATGTGTGCTTAGCCAGAGCCGAGTGGGGAGGAAGAGCAGCCTGCTGGCCTGGTCTGTCCTTGACTGGTCTGGTGGTGAAAAAAAAAAAAAAAGGAGACATTGTGTGCCTTTTACCTTATAAAGTCGTGCTTAGGAAGTACCAACCATAGCTAGAGTCAGTCAGGGAGGGAGGCAACAGGAGCTAGTGCCTAAAGAAGAGCCCAAAGGACTGTTCCATGGCAACCAAGGTGGCTATAAGTACCACCCAACTAAGGAACATAGGCTGCACAACAGCTGGAAAAGCGGTCTGAACTGGAGATGACAGGCTGTGGCTGAGTGTGTGTTCATGCCTGCACAGGATGAGGCAAGGGCTTATTAATAAATGAGAGAATAAATAAAATACTTAGATTCTCATTTATTACAATAATAATTTCTTATTTATTTATTTTTCACTATTCCAGATCAAACCCAGAGTTCAATCCCAAGCACTTCAAATTAAAGCAAAAATGTTAAGGCTATAACACAGTGACCCTGTGCCATTCTTCCCCGTAGGCCCCACGGCTGGCATTTCTTTCTACCAGAAACTGGGGGGGGGTGTTTTCTTTTGTTTTGTTGAGACAGGGTTTCTCTGTGTTGCCCTGGCTGGCCTGAAACTCACTCTGTAGACCAGGCTGACCTTAAACTCACAGAGATCTGTTTGCCTCTGCCTCCCGAATGTAGGGATTAAGGGTGTGTGACCCCGTGGGCTGGCTTAAGCTGTCCTCAGAAGGCCTGCTGCCTTTATTCACCTCACTGTGCATGCTCAGTTCACTCTGAGTCTATCCTCTCAGCTCCTGGGTTTGTCATGGCCCCCATCCCTTACTAAATCACTCCAAACTTCAGGCTGTCTTTCATTTGAGAGCCCTCACGCCACAGACCCAGATTATATTTCTATGCTAACTCATGCTACGCCTGATTCTGTCAAATGGCTGGCAGCCTGAATAACTCAGAAGCACAGCCCCTCTAGATCATCTCTCCATTTTCTAGTTTCTTCCTTGGGCCAAACTTGGAGGAGCACGGCCACACCCCGAAGGGTCTGGCTCCCTCAGAAGGTATGAGTTCCTTTCTGTTGATCTTTACCAACGTTCTGTTCAATGCCGTCTCCTCCTAGCACTTGGAGCCTCCATGTGAGGCCCTTTGCAGGTGAGGAGACTCTGAGGAGAAAGCAGCCAGTCCAGAAAGGGCAAGTTCACCTCTGCCTCAGTCCAATCTCCATGTGCTGCTGAGTGACACCCGCAGTGAACCAGCTGGTCAACTTTCCTCCAACTTGCTAGAAATCTGCAGCCTACCAATGCCACTGCCTATCGCTCAAGACTCAGGGACCAGGACAAATATTTTAAAAATCAGTTGGAAATGGTGACACCTGACTGCAGTCTTAGTCCTCAGAAGACGGAGGCGAGAGAAATCTAAGATGGAAGTCGGCTTGGGCTATACCAGTAAGACTGTATAAAAGAAAATAATCCATAACTCCACATGATTAAATATGTACTGGCATTACCAATAACCCAGTGGCTTAAAACAACACTTTTTATTGGTTTTCAGTCCTATGATGTACAGAGTCTGAAACAGTATGTCTTGGCCCCTCCTCTCTTGGATAAACTGGCCAGAGTATTTGTCTGGAGTCATTGGGAAGGAAAGCCATTTTTAGTTCTTGTTGGTAGGATCCAGTTCCCTGCCTTTCTAGGTTTGAGGTCCCCAGTATTATCAAGTCAGTCCTATCAGAACTGTATCTCTTATAGTAAGTGTTGGGCAGCTGTCCTGCAAACCATGCCATCACATGTGCGGGTAAGCACACAGGCGAGATATGGGTTCATCATTGGATTCTACCAGCCACATCACCTTTGTATCAGCTGCAGGCATTGTGGGAGAGTAGTGGACAAGCCAGTCCTGCATGGGATAGTGAAAAGGCTACTGCATTTCTCCAGTATAGACAAAGACTGTCCTGTGACTAGGGAGAGCTCAGAGATTCATGTAAGATTGGGAGGGGCCTAGAATTCCTAAAGGAGGAATTTGCCAGTAAGGGGAGGTAGGGAGATGATGAAGAAGATTTGGGGAGTGGGTGAAGTAGCTGGGTAATCTAAAGGAACCAAAGGTGAGTGTGGGCAGCAGACTCACCAGGGAGGAAAGGTACCTGTAATCCTTGGCTGTGCTGTGCTCGTAACCCACCATGCGTGGGGGAAATGTGGCACGGCCAATTTCGAAGGGTAGAGCGAACCAACTCTATGTGGACATGCTGGGGTAAACACACAGTCTGCTGGGAGAAATACACAGCCTGGACAGCCCCCAGGAAGGGGAAGACTGAAACAGGTTAGAGTTTCAGCTGTTGAGCAGATGGGGTTAGGTTAAGACCCACAGGAAGAGCAGCTTACAAAGATATGCCATGGATAGAACAGGGTTATTTGCTCCCAGAGCACAGAGTCCAACACAAAGCTCAATGCTGACCTAGGGGACATCAAGTTAGCATTTTGAGTTCAGACTACTTATGACTGGCTATATGTGACTGCTAGCCCCTGAGAGAATAAAATGCATAGGCTACTTTCTTTAATTATTAATAATTATTTTATTTGTTTTTTAGTACTTTGGATCAAACCCAGTGTTCAGTTCTGATTACTTCAAATTACAATAAAAGAAAACAAAACAACAAAACAAGAAAACAACACAGTGACTCTCAGTCACCCTTTCCTCGTTTCTTAATCAGATACCCACAGCAGCCCACAGAGCACAGAAAATAATGGGGAAAAAGCCATACGCAATTCATCAGCAAGAAAAACCACTTTGCTGCCTGTAACCTGCCTTTCGCCCTCTGCATTGTGGCTTCTGCTCGTGGGTGACTGATGGTGTGGGGGAGCAACTAAGCACAGCTTGCTGAGACCAATCCTGGGTGTGACGCTTGTCCAAAGACCTCTTCCCAAGCAGGGCTCTGAACCTGAGGAGATTCAACCAACATTGGGTAGGATTCAAAGAGCAACTCTAGCTCAGAGGACTCCCTTTAAGCTGTAGGATCTCTGGCTTGATTCCTTCCTAGAGGAATTTGGTGTGGTTTTGGGACCAAGGGGCTGCCACTGTCACATTTAAATCACCATATACTTTCAGACTTCGTTGATTGGTTTGTGAGGCAAAGCCCAAATGAGCAGAGTAAAAAATACAAACTGTGAGAACAACACTGAACAGGAAACATCATCCCAAAGTCTCACAAACCTCTGCTAGGTGCTCACCATGGCATCAGTCTGCCCCTGCGCTGGGTCAGGATAGCGTCTATCAAGACTCACTGACAAGTCTTACAAGTTCTGACTGCGTCCTTGACAAAGAGCATAGAGAGAACCAGGCTGCCTTTCAAGGATTTTGAGGAACTGGCAATGGTTTGAATCTAGCAAAAAACCTAAAGGGAAAGATGTGATGACAGCTTCCACTTCCCAGCAGACACTGGCATAAACCCTTTCGAGAAGTGACGGCGCTGGGGCTCCTTGAATGTGGACCGGGCCTTAGGGGGCGGTCCAAAGGGATCCACAGATTTTGCTTAAATTTCATGGGAATACACCGTCAGGGTTCTTTCCCTTCTGAGGAGGCAGTTCTCTCTGTGCCACAGCACATCTTATGGTCTCAGGTGTTCCATGTCTGACCAGCAAGCAGCCCTGGGGCACTACATCTTCTCTATGAGGACTTTCCAGAGATAGCTGAGCCAATGTTGAGACAGTAGGTAGTGCTGCCACATGGACTTCTCCAGACGCTCCCACCCTCCCCCGCTTTCAGAATGACCATATAATCCATAGGGCTGCGCTGTGAGCAATAAGTGGCCAAAGACAGGCTTTAAAATCTACGATCACTCTGTGTGGCCTTGGTTCTTCTAAAGTTTCTGGGAAAGGCTTGCCTTGATCTAGAGTCCGGTGTCTCCTTCAAAGTCCCCAGGGATCTCTGGGCTCATTTCAGAGATGGCTTCCTTTTGGTTCTTCACTCAGCCTACAAGTTCCTTCAACATCTTTCTGGAACTGAGCGGTGTCTGGCTATCCCTTCCACCCTAGGGGGCTGGGATATAGCCAGCTTTCCACACAGGAATGGGTGCCTCAAGTAAGCGATTTATAAAGAGAAAGGTCTATTTTAGCTCATAGTTTTCAAGTTTCAGCCTCTAACCCACTGGGCTTGCTGTGTTTGTGACAGGGGATGCATGACAAAGTGTTGGGAGCTGTGAAGCCCCAGATCCTGAATTTCTTGTAAACAATATGTTATGCTTGCAGCTGCTCTGAGAAGGAGACCCTCAGGAGTTCCTGATGGCAGGGGAGTGGTTTCTGGTGGGTTTGGCTGGGGCATGGTTATCAGCTAAGGATCCCTATATAAGCTGCCCCTGGACACAATAAAGGGGGCATTCCTGTTTCAAGGATGACCCGTGTCTCTGTCTGTGTGTCTTTGTGTGTTTAAATCTCCAGGCCCTTGCCAGGTTCGTGAATGGTCCTGTAGTGCAGGCGCCACAATCTGGAGTAGTACTGTACAGTCACGTAGTACAGGCGACAAAGCCATTCACTCAGGGCAGGAGAGTGAGAAAGCAGGAATTGCATAATACTATCCCCTTCAAAGACATGCTTCCAATGATCTGAAGACCTCCCACAAGGTTCTGCTTCTTGGATGCCTACTCCAGACACTACTGCTCAATACCACAACCTGGGACCAATCCTTCAGCACCCCAGGTCTAAACTCTAACAGTGGCCCAATCCACAGTAATTCTCAGCATGTGTCTTTGCTCCTGAACACACTGCCTTTAACCTCTTGTGCTCCATCATAGCCCTGCTCTGTAAATAGTGCAATCAGCCTCCTAAGCAAAGGCACTGTGTAGCCTGAGGCTCTCTGCCTTGCTGACTTCTTGAGTACTGGTTTAGAGAGAAGAAAATTTCCACTAATTCTTACCAATGAGGGGTCATGTGGCTTTGGCAAGTCACCGCCCTGCTTGGCCGTGTCCCTTCATCAATGTAATGAGGCGACAGACTACACAATCTACGGCACACGTAGCTCCCACATCCCATCAGTGCTGATCTTGCCAAATGTCTATTTGGCAACCAACACATAGCAACTGCACTATAGACTAGAGGTCTGCTGTCCAGGAGAGGCAGCCTCTGTTCTCAAAGCTTGACAGTCTAGCTAGAGAAAAAGGATTCCAAGCTTTAAAACAAAACACATACACCACTTATTAAGCAACGCGAGCACTGTGTAGGGAGTGAAAGCAAGCTCGGGGCCCTTGTCTGTTTCCTGGCTCTCAGGGAGCACTGTTCTCTACTGCCCACGGTCTAGTGTTGTGAAAGCAAGCATTTTGTGTGCTCTGTCTGCTTTTCTCGTAGAGGCTGCTGCAGGAAGGAAGACCTATTTGGTCTATTACCCCGCACACTGGTCAGGAGAAGAAGTCCCACCGAGCACTTTGGTCATACAATCTAGTTCAAAACACTGAGCCTGCATTTGCAGCACATTTCTACGTATTCATAAGCTGCACATGTATGCAATTGTGGCTGTGCACACTAAATATTAGTCATATCTGTTGCTATTCCTACTACTACTAAAGCTCAATTTCTTAATGTTTCAGATTAAAATATAGATAAAAATGGAGGTTAAAGTATCTTTTTTCTTGCATTTCAATGTGCATCCATAGGTTCAGGACAAAACCCTAGGAAGCTCAGCTCTGAAAACTTTTAAAACCAGTTAAAAGGAACCTAAGATAAACACGTGGTCTGGGCAACATTACACACTTAGTTCTGATACAAGACAGCCTGAAGTGTACACTGGTGTACTTTGGTGGATACCAATGAAAGCTGTGGTTTTATGGAAATAGTTCTTTAAGAATTGTGTTAAAAATGCACTCCTACAGAACAAGATTTCCATTGTTTTTTCCCTTTTCTTATGTACATATGCATGGAGTCCAAAAACATTAATTACTTTTTCAGCACCAGGACTGGGCCTCACGGGTAACTGCAGGATATTTGCAGACCTGCCGCCTCCTAGTTTGTGGCTGCTTTCCTACAGGTGTTATGGGAGGGCACACCATGGCAGGTGCCTTCATTTTGTTACATTGTCACAGAATGCCAGGCTAGGTACTTTTTTTCCTATCATTTTATTAATTTTTTATTATTTAAGTCTTTTTTATTTTATATACCAACATACCAATTACAGTTCTCCCTCCCTCCTCCACTCCTGCTTCTCCCACCTTCTCCTCACTCCACCCCCTATCCACTCCTCAGAGAAGGTAAGGCTTCCCATGTGGAGTCAACAAAGCCAGGCCAGGGACTTAATAAAGAATATTCTTATCGGGGCTCATGGTTCTCCGGACTGGTAAGTTTGAGACTGAGTGGGCAGCAGCTACAGAGGGGCTTTGTGCCCAACATCCTATAGCAGAACAAAGAGTGTAAAGGTGACTGAACACTCCCTTTTCTGAGAATCCGCTATGCCCTCACAGCCCAGTCACCTTTAATCAGGCCCCACCCCCGGCTCTGGGTAGAGAAGGAAGCCTTCCCAACACAGTGGAACCATGGCAGTGGGCTTTGGCTACCTGCACCTGAACGAAAAGGAAGAGACTGCTGGAGTAGGTGCAGTTCCTTTCTGGGATTCGGAAAGACGCCAAGAGACCCGGCTCACTTTTTTCCCTCAGCCAGCCTTGAGGCTGGCTCTGACGGCCCCTGCAAGCAGGTCAGGGCAGAAGATGCCTGCAGAGGCTTGTAGGCAGCCAGCGCAATGATCACTTTCACTGTGTTGGTTGGGTGCTGCCAAAGGCCAAGGTAGCAAACCAGCAGGAAACAGTGCTTGGCAGAAACCCATCCTCTAAGACAGGGAGAGGCTTTATTTCCATCCTTGGCCCCGGCTGCAAAGGGACACTGGCTACTCGAGTCACCAACTCTGGCTTGCCTGTAAAATAGACAAAAACGTTCCCTTTACTGTGAACCCGAGTCTAAGAGGGTCCTATTCCCCTGCAATGACGGCACGCCGCCCCTCCCCCACTCTAATATCCAGGTTGCTCTAGCTGCTACGGGTGACAGCTGACCTTTGAAAGGGAGGTGGAATGCATCCGAGATCCGGATCTAACTTCAGCTTGGACTGTTTGGCAAACCTTTATGGAAGAAAAGATTGCGCAAGCCTGAATTCGTGGGGTTGAGGGAGGAGGCGGGAAGAGTGTTCCTTGCATGTCCGCGGGACCCTGTTATTCATTTGACTTGGATTTCAACTGAGTTTTGTAGATTATAAAGATAGGCATATATATCAGCACCTCTGCTCTCAGTTGTACAAGCAGCCCCACATCTTTCCCATAGTTCATGGCATTCCTTTCAGATTCCTTGCCCCAACCCCTGGGTTTTTAGAGGAAGTTGACCTGAGGGGTGTCTGGGGTCAGACCTACATCACACTGCCCAACATTCCTGCCAGGCACTGTGGCTGATTCTCTGGCCTCCATCTTCTGCTCTAGCCTTGATCTCTGCAGTAGGCAGGAAGAAGGGACTCAGAGAGAGCCAGGCCTTGGCAGCTGGTAGTGGTGGAGCATCCATTCTGCCCCAGTAGCTGAGGGAAGGAATGCTGGTCACATGGAATCCAGAGATGGCTGTGTAATGTGGGAGACGGCGAGTTCCATGTTCCCACACTGTAAGTCATGATGACACTGTTAAAAATGACTGGTGGGCGGGGGAAAGTGAAAGAAAAAGAATGAGAGGGAACAGAAACCTATGTGATACACACAGAGGATCAAGCAAGAGTAAGAGGGAAGGCATGAAGACAGGCCGGGGGAGGGTGGCCTGGAAGTGAATCAGGGAAAGGGGAAAGCAGGCAAAAGAGACTGGGTAGGAGGAAGAAACCATACCCAAAGGACATGATGAGGTAGATGTAGAGAGGAGACCTTCTGCTTGAGAAAATGTCCTATTTCAGCTGAGGGTGGAGGCTAGGTTCACTCCTGAACACATCACCTTCAGACTCTGGATCCAGGGTCCGAAGTCCCTCACCTTAAGGTCTGTCCCTGCTTACTGAAGGACTAACTAAATTCAGAAAGAAAGGGCCTGTGATACTTTCTGGAGATAACAGGGGAAAGAGTAGAGAGAGCCACATGCTTGGGAGAGCCCTCTTTGGAGTTCCCTAACAGACTGTGCTCTGCCCAGAACCTCAGAAGTGATGCTAAGCTCTGGCTTTTGGTCTCAAGAAAGTGGCAATTTGGGAGGGGCTAAAGGTCCATACTGAGAGAGCAATGAACAGCCATACTGCTATTTGAACTTCTCAGACAATGAAAACATTAAGAAAATATTGATGGAAGATGAAACAAGAGGAAAAAAATTAAATGGAGAATGGCTTTCTTAACAATATCAAAGAATTTTCTTAAATGAGGGGATTAAGGTAAAAAATTTAGTCAAATATGGAAACACTGACAACTGTACAAGAAGGTTCAGTATGAAGGCTTGACAGCAGCATAGCAATGACAAAACGAGATGCGCAGTCCCCAAACCCAATCTCCTGGTGAGCTGGATCGGAATATAAATATGATATCACATTTGAGTTATGTTTATCATTAAAAACAATAAACTCTGGTTAGTAGACAGTTCTGGAAGAGACCAGTCTGTTACCATGGAAGCAAGATTCACCCTTATCTGTCCCTTGAGATCAAAAAGTCAAGGCCACAGGAATGATTGAAGTTGATGGAGGGTAGGCAGGTATTGAGGGAGACCGGTGGTGTGACTGTGTAGGGGAGATGAGGACATTCAACTTGCAGTTGACAAAACCATGAAGTGAGAACAACGACAACTAATATTTATTGATTGGTTTTGTTTTTCAAGACAGGATCTCACTCATCCTAGGTTGGCCTCATCCTATGGAGCCAAGGATGACCCTGAACTTCTCGTCCTTCCTCCTCCCTAAACGGGATTACAGATATGAGGCACAGCCCCTTGTGTTGTGTGGTGTTGGGAAATGGCGCCTAGGGCTTTGTGAATGCCAGAGAAGCACAAGCAACGAGTTCCAGGCCCAGCCGAGGACTCCTTTCAGGAGTGCAAACTCTGTGCCAGGTGCTTTCTCCAGTATGTTGTATGCATTTGTTCATAGAAGCAGTCCTATCACCCTATTAGGCATTTCCTATTAGTTGCATTTTATACACACGGAAACCTGAGCACAGAAAGAGCAATCACATGGGAGTTAGCTCAGGGTTCTACATTCTGTTATTCTTCAATCTGGAGACATGTAAGAATTGATGTTTATGGAAGTATGTGAGTTTAAAGAGGATCTTATATAGTAGAGACTGGCCTCAAACACAGTCTGTAGACAAGGTTGACCTTAAACTTCTTTACTTCTGATCCTACCAAACCAGACGATAAGATGACAGGCTTGTGTCACCATGTCTGGTTTATGCAGTGCTGGGCAAGCACTTTGCTAATTTAGCTACAGTTTTAGGCCATTTCTGTTTCTTTATTTGTAAACATTCACTTTTAACCCTGATTATAGAAACACAGCCAGCGGCAGGATTCTGTGAGGAGACTATGATTTATTGTGAGAACTTTCGCATTGTTATTAAGATGAGGCTTTCCCCAGAGAACTAAACAGGTTCTCTTGTTCTAGTTCAGTACTCTGAGGCCCAATAAACAAAAAACCCTTCTCGCTGCTCATAATGGGCAACACACATCTCTCTCTGATACTTCTTCCTTCCAAGCTGTGAAAAACCAACAACATCAAAAAAGGTGTCCCCAGCCCTCCCTGGAAAGAGCAGGCAGGTTCTTGTTCTCAAGAGAGCCTCTCCTACAAGAACCAAAGCTAAGGAGCAAACTATGGCAGAGACGGGCTGTGAGTCCGGGAGGCAGCAGATGAAGAAACAGATAGCAAATACATCTGTTTTCGCATGAGTCTGTTGTTCTCTGTACTAACTGCTATAAAAACAACATGAAACCAGCCACACTTCAGTTTTGGTTCTAGTGACTAAATCAAGGAATGGCATGATGGTGCTGTGTCATTAGAAATGAAACTGGTTCTTAAACAAGAGAACAGGGTCACCATCTTAATAACCTGGACGACTACATAGAAAATCAAAGCTGAAACTCTACCACCCCAGCCCTGAACACCTGCTGCCTAAGGCTGGTTCTGAACCAGTGAGCCCTTGCTCTTGAAGTGAAGACACCAGATGGCCCTGGCCTTCCCGACACTACCAGGGCCAGCTTCTTATGCTCGCTGTGGGAATGAGTCTCGTTGCTGCCTTTAACAACTGTATGCGACACTCTTAAAAAATAATTCCTTCACATCTGATTTTTTCAAATATATAAACATATACTTTCACCCTCTTTATGTCTTTTTGTTTGTTTGTAGATAGGATCACACAATATAACTCTGGCTGACCTGGAACTACCTATGTAGACCAGGGTGACCTTGAAGCTCAAGAGATCTGCCTGCTTCTGCCACACAAGTGCTGGGCCAAACATATATTTTGATTTATGAATTTGATCTTCACTGAGGGGCTGTCATTTACATTTTTCTCTTGTTTTGTTCTTCACAAAAGTACTCACTTTGTAACCCAGGCTGGCCTGGCACTCATGGTAATCCTCCTGCCTCAACCTTCCAAGTGTTAGCATTACAGGCATGAGCCACTTTTTTTTTTTTTTTTAGATGAAGAAATTGGAGGTTGAAGAGGTGATTTAGCTAGAAGCAGCCAGAGCTGGGGTTTTGAACAGATTTTTATCTACCACCAGGAGTGGCTGCCAACAGCAAGTGGAAGAGAGAGGAAGATCCTAAGGTCAAGGCCAGTGTGGTCTACACAGGGGCAGACCTTGCCTGCCCTCTTCCCTCCAAAAAAGGAAAGATGTCTCATCAATGTCTGTATTGCTCCTGATCTAACTTGGTCTGTACCACAGTAATGAAGGTGGTACAATCAGCATTCCTAGGTTGCCTTCTCAACATTCATTTCTCCCTCAGCTGCCAAGGAACTTCCTCTCTACTTCCTTTCTTGGGGACCTGGGCTGATGATGCCCCTCAGAATATACATCAAGGCAGGTAATTGGCTTAGTCCTGGCCAGTGAGGTTTGAGGAAACATTTGCTGGCCCTTTTGAGAAAAAGTGTCGAGAAAAAGCATCCTGGGTTCTGAGAGAGAGAGAGAGAGAGAGAGAGAGAGAGAGAGAGAGAGAGAGAGAGAATCTCTCTTTTCTTGATGGCCTAGCAGAAACTTCAAAGTCCACATTCCCTAAACTATCTGTGCCAAAAATGCCAGCCCATGAACCAAGCTAGCACAGAGAAGAGGCAGTGCTCATGATTGAGACAAATGTAATGCCCAGGCCATCTAGGCATGCAAGCATTAGAGCAATGTCAAAATTTCAGAATACAAGTAAAAGCAACCCCTTAGTTTGCTCAGTTTGAGTTTCCATCACACAAAAACTGACAAGCAATGAAAACACTGCCTGAACCCAGTAACCTCTGGTTTCTGCTTTTGCTTCTCAGTCAGCCTGAAAACATCCCTTCAAAACCTATCATTAGTTCGGGGGCACATGCACCCCTATCCAACTTCAGATTCCCAGAGATCCCCATCTTCCTAGTCCTGAGATCTGGCTTCTTCAGTTTTCTGTTCCATTTCAGCCCAGCTCAGATGAAGGCAATGCTCTTCCGAGTCCTACCTCAGTGACAAGTAACTGTCCTCTGCAAAGGAAACTAGCAGGGGTGGATAGGCAGCTGCAGGTGTTTTCGGTTCCACAGTGACAAGAAGAGTGTCAAGAAAGGATCCTGCCACAGTCCTTTCTTCATTAACGTAGAGTCAGGCAGAAGGTTCTATGGAACAAAGATGATTTTCTTACTAGACCAGACAGAGCCTTGAGCCCCAAGGCGTTTAGTACTGTGATCTGTGGGTGGAGAACTCTTCCGGAAGTTCAGACATTTGACATCATAATTTATAAGTCATATAGGTTTGAAAATCTGTGAAGAGAAATGGTTCTTGAGATTTTTACTCTATCTCAGTTTCTCTTGGAAATTCTGTTATTTCCACTTTCTGGGCAGTATGACTGAGGAAGCGTGGTTAAAGGAGCCCACCCTCAGCGGGAAAGCACGAATGGGTTTGGCGTTATGTGTGCAAAGGGAGTGCTTCTTCCCTCAGTCCCTCTGCACAGCCGACCAGCAAGACGTGTTGCTTTCCAAGTGTGACTTGATTTCTCTCCCTCTTACCTAGAGCTGTGTAACCTATTCACACAAGTATTGGGGTTAGACATTTAGCTCAGTGGTCAGAGCCTGTGTAGCAGCATACAGGCTGGCCATGCTCCAGGCATGTTCCAGCACCTCAGAGAACATGGATACGCCCTGGTGACTCCTCACATGACCAGAAGCCACTTACTCTGTCTTTTGCTCTCTCCTTCCCCTTTCACACAATACCTGAAAAGATCTAAGACATCCTCACTTCCCTATTCAAAACTGTCTAACTGGGGCTGGTGAGACCAGTGAAGAATTTAGTCCCTTGGCTCCACATGGTGAATCAACTGGCAAACCTTCTTTGTCTCTGTTTCTCTCTTACACACACACACACTTAAATGTAATTTGAAAAGAAGTAAACCTTCCTTTAAAAATGGCTGGATGTGATGGTACATGTCTTTAATCCCAGCACCCAGGAGACAGAAACTGGTAATCTCTGTGAGTTCAAGGACAGCTAAGTCTACTTGGTGAGTTTAAGGACAGCCAGGGCTGACTACAAAACTGAAACATATTGTCTTGACAGAGTAATAACAACAAACAAAAAACCAAAACAACAACAGAGACAGTCCAGTGCTTTCCTTTATTTCTTAACTTAAATACTGTTGTGACCTGCTAGGCCACCCTAGCAGTGGTGGCCACCGCCTCCCTCTGTCTGTGACTTCTCCCTATCCATGTTCCTTAGAAGCATACCGGCATTTTTTTAGATCCTCAAGCTGTTAAAGCGTTTTCTCTTTTCAGAACAATTCTATTTACTCTTACTGCTGACTAAACAGTAGCTTTCAAACTTCTTTTTGACCATAATCTCCATTAAAAAACAAAACAACAATGAACTTTATCATCTTTAACTATAACACATCTGTACATAGAGAAAACAGACTTTATATAAGGTAATACTTCGCTATTTTTATTCCTTTTGAAAATTTAAATTTTAAATAGCAGTACAAATACAAAATGGAATACAATTTGTCTGTAAAGCAAAAATGAACCCTTCAGGAAAATGGATGGACTTAGAATGTATAACATTGGTCACCTAGACAAAGAAAAACATAGCACATTCTTCTTCATATGTGATCCGGGCTATAATGTACACATGTTCTTATGTAAAGAGCTGTGTGGGTACAGTAAAAAATTTAAAAAGGAGACCAAACAAAGGGCAATGCTAGGTGACAAGGAAGGCTGGAACGCAGGCAACAGGACACATGAGCTGCGATAGCAGGTATAAGGCTAATTGTTTTGCTAGTTTCAACTCTGTTATAGATTTTTCTTTGTGGTTTAAGTCCCTAAAAATAAAATTTATAGTGGAAGTGTGAAATTCCAATGAAACTCCATGACTTCAGAATGGACATTCTAGCAGTAGGAATTGAGACGCACTTTGGAACTGGGCAAGTGTTTGATTGGTTATCTTAATTTACCTGTATATTTTCCATTTGTGAGCTCATTATAATTAAATGATTGAGTAAAAATGAACTGTATTGTATTTGTGTATCTAGGCATATATGAATATGTATGTATGTGTGCATGGAGGTCAGAGGGCAACTTATGGGGACTTGTTCTCTCTTTCTAACATGTGGGTCTTAGGGATCAAGTTCAGGTGTGGCAGCAAGTGCCCTTCCCTCTGCTCTTCAAATGAATTGTTTTCTCACCTTTCAGCTGCTTCCTAAGTGTCAGCCACTCACAGAGACTTTCTCCAACCACCTGATCTAAACTAGACCACGAGTTGTTTCAAATCTCTGCCAGTTGTCCCTTCCCTTCAGAGAGTGTACCAAAGCGATGATTATGCATTCACTGGTTAGAGTTGTGTCTTGTCTACCTCACAGCCTCCAGGTTAGCTTTCCAATGCTGGGATTTTATCTGCTTTCTTTCCTACTGTATGTCCAGCTTCTGGTCTGATGTAGCATCAGGGTAGATATGGTAGTCACCAAATGTGTGATGGATGGGTGGGTGGCCAGTATTTAAAAAGCGAGCCTTCTTAGATGGCTGTGGTAGTGCACGCCTTTAATCCCAGCACTAAGGAGGCAGAAGCAGAGGCAGGTGGATTTCTGTGAGTTTGAGGCAAGCCTGGTCTACAGAGCTAGTTCCAGGACATGCAAGGCTGTTACATAGAGAAACCTGTTTCAAAAAAAAAAAATAAAAATAAACAATCAATCAAACAAAAACAACCAACCAAACAAAAACAAAACAAGACTTCTCAATAAACGAAATCAGGATCCTTTGGAAAAAAATACTGGATTTTAGGGCTGAGGCAAGAAATACATTTAAATGCCAAAAAGTAAGAAACTGCTCACAAACAAAAGTATGGGGGCATGTCACAGGCCACAGGGGCCACCTGGAAAGTATGGGGGCGTGTCACAGGCCACAGGGCCACCTGGAAAGTATGGGGGCATGTCACAGGCCACAGGGCCACCTGGAAAGCTTCCAGGCACCAACATTGCAAATTCTGAGCAGAATATTAGATTGAAGACAAAGCATTAAACATCTGAGTTCATATTCATATAAAGAAATGGTCTTCTTAATAAAAGGATGCAGAAGTCAAATGTTCCTTACAAATGAATTTCAAATGATTTCTCTAGATACTGCCCAGAGGTTGAGTTAATTCTGCCCATTCCACCCTATCCGCTCGAAGGGAGGAAATGCTGGCCTCATGTTGCTTTCTAAGCACCAGAGGTGGGGGAGCACAGATAATGCAAAACTACCTAGTAGAGAGAGCTGGCAGACAGAACCCTGGACCCACGGGATGACAGCAGATACTTGATGCACACGGCAGGGTGAGAAGGGCATGTGCTGCAGTGGACTTTTTCCTAGAACCGCAACTAACAAGACAGTAGCATCAGCAGCACTCAGACAGAGGCGTGGTTCACAAGCTGAGTAGTCCTTCTGTCAGTGAACACACGACAAACTAGAAACTGTCGCACAACAGGAGGATGAGGGCGACAAGAAATCCCATGCAGAAGGGGGGGGGAGATCCTTGCTGAGGAGCTATCGGTAGTTGAGGGCAGCTGAGGAAGGGCGACTGCTTGAGGATGTGGCTACTAGCAGGTTGCCCACACTCCGGTGCATGGCCCCACACCCACGTGTTGGATTCAAGAGGCAACAATAACAATAAAGAAGATGTTAAGTCAGTAGGGCAGTGGGTTAAGAGATCCTGGGGGGACCTAGGCAGAGGGGATAGGGGGTGTATATGACTAAAATATATTGTATACATGTATGGAACTTCCAAAGAATGTATCTTAGTATTGTAGACCCAAATAAATTAGAATAAAATACGGCCTTTTAGTTAACAACAATGTATCAATACTGGTTATGATAAATACATGGTAGCAGTGAGCGAGAGGTATGAGGAACCATGTACAATCATTGTAGTCTTTATGTTCTATTTTCAGAAATAATTTTTAAAGTAAGGCCTAGTCTGAAATAGCACACACTGTCGTTTTCTGTTCCAAAGTATTTCTTGCTAGCCCTGTACCAGCACTCAGACTGCGGTGAGAGAGTTGTCATGGGTTCAAGATTACTGAGTTACATATCCAAACCAGCCACAGCCACATAGTGAGACCCCGTCAACAAAACCAAATGAGCATTGCCTTGCCAGCATCTCTTACCTTTAATAATGCATTGTACAATACAACATTTTAAGATACTGTCTTGTCTCTTTGAATCCACTAACGGGAAGTCGCACAAATAACCGGCCAGTATTTCACTTGAGTAAATATTTCATTAAGATCACATGCTGTTTCCTATTCTCGCATATTCCAGAGCAATGTACTTTCAAATTCCAAAGACAGGTCTTTGCTGAATGCTGGGAGAGAAGCTGGGGGAATACACGGGAATTCTGAATTACTCAAGAGCATTTTGCAATCACACTCCACCTCATTTCAGAGGAGAGGAGTCTTAATTTTTCTTACACAGATTTCACTGTAAGGCAAAGCCGAATGTGAAATGGAGCTTGATGCTATTTTAAAAAGAGTGGGATGTCTTGTGGAACCTAGAACGTAAGACTGAAGGCCAGCAGCACCAATATTATTTGGATGTGGGTGGAAGTGCTGAACCTCAGGCCCACCCCACCCAATCCATCAAAAACCGCATTCAAACAAGAACCCCACATGGCCATGGCTCCGCCTGCTGAGACACCGCCTGGTCCCATTCAGGTCATACTTCCTGGTGAAGACTGGATGTCATCTTCAGTGACAAAGGCCAATGTGACTTTTTCAGATCACCGGTCTCACTAGTTAGAAATGGCTGCGGGGATCATTGTTCACATGTTTACTGTGAAACTTGTCCATGCCTTCCAATCCGCAGGCCATTCATTACCCCGAAGGGGTGGCCATCACTCCTGCATCTCACTAGTCCTAAACCTGTGCATATTGTGCTTTGTCTCCTGGATACATAAGACTCAGATTTCTCTCCCCATGTGAGGCTCAGCTGCAGTCTAACCTTGCTTTCACCACTAAATCTTATTTCATTTCCTAAATCTGTATAACCAGACAGCTTTCAACTCAAAACAGCTTTTATGAGGGTCTCAAGTATTTACTTGCTAAATCCCAAGGTTTGATTCATTATTACCCTTGGTCCCTGTGAAGTTTGCAAATTTTCTTTGGTACTATCTTCCTATTATTTGATCTCTTCTTTTTCCTCCCCCTTTGCTATACTGCTACCACTACTACAAGGTCCCCTCCATGCAAAAAATCAGTACCTTAAGTACTGGCCCTCAAGAACTCCAGCAAACATTATCTTCGTTCCCTTAATGACTTTTTTTTTCTTTTTTTGAGACAGAGTTTCTCTGTGTAACCTTGACTATTGCCCAACTCAAGAGATCTGTCTGCCTCTGCCTCCCAAGTACCACTTAATGACTCTTTCACAACGTTGCTAGGCACTGGTAGACAAAGACAAAGCAGACAGTTCTGGCTCTCACAGAGCTTTACACCCCCACCAAGGAACAGCTATGAAGCAACGAACACAAGTGGGAATGTGTAAGGGGAGGCATACAACCAACTAGAGTTTAGGAAGACTTCATATAAAATGCAGAACTGGGAAATTTCAGATGAACGGCATATGCTGTTTCCTATTAATGTGTCTTGAATGACCCACAGGATAGCACAGGATACAATTAAGAGTACAAAATAGTTTCCAGATCGCCTGCAGTTGATCCAGCTTTCACCGATTGAAGGCAGTGAGAATGGAAGCAGGGAGACCATGTGAAAGGCTCTGCAGGAGAATGGAGATGGTGGCTGGTTGCTGAGCCTTATGCGGCCGCAGTGATGTAAACATTGTCATAGATGTGTTATAGTTTAAGGTAGACAGACTGAGACTTACGGATGGACAGAGGATGGGTGAGGAGGGCAAGTATGGCACTAATGCTGACTCACACATTTCAGGTGAGGAGTATTTCTGATAGAGAAGAATGGGACAAGTGGTGGTGTATGAGGCTGGGGGAGCCAAGAATTCTGCTTTGATTTGAATTGAAATGCTATATGTACCTGACATAGATGTCAAGTAGGTGGTTGAGTGTTGTTTGGAGCTCAGAGGTCAGTGTTGATAACAAGGGTATTAAACATCCTAAGATGTGGGTCTGGGAAGATGGCTCAACAGTTAGGAACCTTGACTGCTCTTATAGAGGACTTGGATTCAGTTCCCAGCACCCACAGGGTGGCTCCCAGGCACCTGTAAGGACAGTTCCATTTGACACCGCTTGGTGTCTGTTGGCTTTGGCATCTTTACAAAAGCCTATACACATACACTTTTTTGTTTTGTTTTTGTTTTTTCGAGACAGGGTCTCTCTACAAATCCCTGGCTGTCCTGAACTCACGAGGTAGACCAGGCTAGCCTTGAACTCAGAGAGCTCCATCAGCCTCTACCTCCAAGTGCTGGGATTAAAGGTGTGCATCACTTCAGAGCTCTCCTTGGGATTAAAGGCATAAACCGTCATGCCTACGTGTAGACATTAAAAAAAAAAAAAAAAAGCCTTGGGATGATTTCAAGTACTGTAGAGGAAGAGGCCCCAAGGTGAATGCAGGGACACCGCGAGCAAGGTGAGAAGGGAAGGAAACTGAGAAGGGGCTGAGATAAGAAAAGCAGCAGGGTGTGGTGACCAGCGAAGAAAGTGAAGAATGGAACAAGGTGTGGCCAATTGTCAACCGTGCTGGAGTCAAATCCCGCGTCACCCACCACAGCCCGAAGCTAGGCTTTGCCACGGCCTCATTTGTGATTTTTCTCGTCGCCTGCTCCTATAGCTCCTTGTAGTTAAACTGTGTCTGCTGTCTTCTCACACTGTTTATTTTGTCTTGTTTGTCCCAGAATATATGCTACCATTTTTTTTCTATTTCTCTGTTACATAGACTTCTATAAAGCCTAGTAAGTCTAGCACATAAGAGTAATTATCATAGCACTGCAGCAATGGTCTTATTTCATCTGAGGCTGCTGAGTGTGGTGTGTACTGCCTCTCAGGCCAGGGTGTGAGAGTCATGATTTCAAGGCTAACTTGTACTATCTCATGAGATGCTGGGTACAAAAGAAAGAAAATAATACAACTAATCTGTGGGCTTTGCAGGTATCTGAGGTGGCCTGCTGCTAATTACATTCACCTGGCATTTTCCTTCTCTCATTTTTAATGTCTCATGCATTGCCTCCAAATTTTTGCTTATCCCAAGCTGACTGGCTCCTTATTAACCTTTTAAAGTTTGCTCCAGGCCTTGGTGACACCTGTAGACTTGACAACCAGTATCATTGAAGCCTATCAGAGACTTGAGATGGCAGTGAATTTCTTTTTTTTTTTTTTTAAGATTTTATTTATTTATTATGTATACAACATTCTGCCTCCATGTATGCCTGAAGGCCAGAAGAGGGCACCAGATCTCATTACAGATGGTTGTGAGCCACCATGTGGTTGCTGGGAATTGAACTCAGGTCCTCTGGAAGAACAGTCAATGCTCTTAACCACTGAGCCATCTCTCCAGGCCCAAGATGGCAGTGAATTTCAAAGCAGCATCTGGAAGAGTTAGAGAAATGTAGGCACCAGGATGTCATTTTAGTGGAGATGTGGTGAAGAGAAATCAGGAAAAGGTTGGTAGCTATGGGATAAAGTTTCCCTAACTCTTCACAAAATGAGAGGGAGTAGACACAGTAGATGTCTACACATCAGTTATCCCTGTAGAAGAAGAGCTAGACATCAGCAGAGTAACAGTGTGCTCATTAGAGCTTGTTCCACAGAGGAGCCTCCAGCGACACAGCACACACGACAGTCACTGCTACTTTAGGCAAGGCCAGAGCCAGTTAGAAGTTAAAGGTATCTGCTGCACGTGCCAGCGCCTTTGAGCCAGTGCTCACACATCTGATTCCCATCTCACAGATTGAGGGGTTTTCTCTACATTACTGAGTACCTGGCAGATATCAGATATTCAATATAAACTTGGTAAATGATTCTGGAAGTGACACTGACAAAATGGGACACATTCAATGAAGGAATGTGCAACTAAAAATGGCTGGCTTGGAGATGAGTTAGAAGCTCGAGTTCTTTTTAAACAGCTAGAGCTGCCTCAAAGCAGAGAGGGGCTAAGAGTCATGCTCCAAACCCTAAGTCAGCTGCACCCAATGACTTACTCCAGCCCCTATTTAACGGCTGTAGGAGCCTGAAAGGAAAGGTTCTATTCAGGAGTCAGGAAGTGCTGTATCCATCGACTCTCGTTTTCAGCAGGAGAGCCTCAAGCACAAGCATGACACAAACCACTCATCTACAAAAAGGCCAGACTAATGCAGACCTCCAGATGCTAGCTCAAAATAGCAACCGAGGGGCTACTAAGGGGAGGCCTGACACAAGCCTGTGCTGTGGTCGACAGTACAGCTAAAATGAATGTGGGCTGACGCAAGGACCAGGGTCACAGTGGTTCCTACTGAGAGCAGATTTGAGTAAGCATGTCTTATTCAGTGATGCCAACCCCAACCAATGAACTCTGTACCACTGATTTCTAAATAACAAGGTCTGTCCTATTTTTATTGTTGGTAACTCTGACAGGATTGCAAGACCTACTTGAAAATGTTATTATCCATAATTTTGTCTTTTTGTAGACAGTGTTTTTGGGGGGGTGGTCTTGTGACTAGAGGTAGGAGTAAGCTTTGCACCAAGCACTTTTAGGGGCCAGAGGATATATCAGAGCACATTGACTATTCCTAAATTCCTGACTTACCTTTATCTGTATCATCCTAACATGCTCTAAATTAAAATGGTTCAGTATTAAAAACCCAAGTTTCCAGTGAGTAGCTCTAGAATATAAACACAGAATGTTTAAGTCTGTGATTACAAAGTTAGGCCTAGAAAACTCGACATTAGTACACCTGCTAGTACTTGAGAAAAATATTATAATTTGTATTTGAGGAAGTCTGAAGGATCCCTTCGTCATATGAAGGTGCACAGTGAAGAGCTTTCTATAGCTGCTCCCTGATTTAGATGGGCAAGCTGAAAATAACTGACTGAAAAATGCATTTGAAAAACAGGGCAATATACACACCTGTAATCCCAGGGTTGGGAGGCAGAGGCAGGGAACCAGAAGGGTGTCCTCAGCTACACAGTGAGTTCAAGAGCAGCCTAGGATATATGAGACCCTGACTGAACTGCAATGCATTTGATTCACATACCTGTGAATTTGGTAGCTTTACAATACAGCACATGGATGAGTATTGTGTTTGCTTTCAGGACTACTTGACTTGGGGAGTCCCACTGCTGCCTAGCTTGAGAAAGCATCCCTACTACATGTGCCAGCTTAAAGCCATCAAGCTCTAATGTGCAGCCTGTACTGCCTGCATCAAAAGACCAGAGACATCCTGCAATTACAGAGTGCCATTTGATATCCAATAACATGAACAAGATGCATGCTCCTCCTTCCTCTTCCTCTTCTGGAGTATTCTCAGGCCACATGAATATATTTAGAAAACAGAGGAACAGAACTCAGAGAAAGGTATTGTGAACAACTCTTATCACCTGGTTGTGGACAAAAGAGCCCATATTGTTCTAATTTTTCTTCAATAATACCTAAGGATTTCACCCTCTTTTCTGAATTATGCCGGCACAAGTAACAAGCACCCTAACTTCTCTCAGACCTAAGTCAGGAGTAGGATAAAAAGTGATCTGCATTCTCTGGCACGAGCCACACACACCAAATTTTGGAAAATTAGACGATAAGTTATCTGAAAATATACTTTTAAACAAACATGGCATAGAATGATGACCATTAAAAGTTGTTGATGGGTCAGCAAGACAGCTCAGGGGTTAAGGGTGCTTGCTGCCAAGACTGACAACCAGAGTTTAATCCCTGGGGCCCACAAGCTGGAAGGAGAGAATCAACTCCCACAAGTTGTCCTTTGATCTCCACACTCATTCTGTGACAAGCATTTGTGCGCCCCTCCCAAATAAATAAAATGCAAAAATGGGGAGGGGGGAGGAGGAAAAAGAAAAAGCTAGTCACTCAATGTTAAATCCGTATTCTTAGAATAATCCACCCGGTTTTACTGAACTGGAAAAATCCTAACATGGCCCGGGGACACTCCTCCCTCATAATGAGATAGGAAGATACTCGGTAAATCATTACTTATGCTTAGTTCCAATAGGTTACTGGGGGTATCTAGGTACCAGAAGAAATCATAGTGATTATCAATTAAGCCCCATCTATGCTCGCAGCTGAGGTCACCTATGCAATGAGTAACATGGTAAGTGATTATTCACCATGGCTGGAATTCCTTCCTTGTTGGCAATGCCAATAAAATACTTATTTGTTTTTCCCCTGAGAGTGACCCACTTGTTGAGACTTGTGGCCCTCTTTTCTGTTAGCCCTCATTCTTTTCCCGAGAAACTTAGAGTCTGAAGATGAGGGAAGTCCTGATCTTGGTCTGTAAGTATTTCACCTACAGCCACTAGGACATTCCTCTGCCACTGGGCCCTGGCTTGCCCAGCTTTACAGGGGTTCGTAGATGGCACTCCTGTGGCTTGGTGGAATTTACTTTGTTAATCTGCAAGTGAAGTCCAGGAGCTCTAAAATAACCCAGGAATCCCTTCCCACAGTGTCACCTGTAAAAGCACCATGGTTACCTTCTGACCACACCTCACAGTTTAGCACACCCTGGCATCTGACCCTTCTGCTCAGTGATTCTCTCATCAGTCTGTCAAAACACCAAGGGGAAAATCCCCAAACTCAGCAGACGAATAAACACCCATAATGTGAACAATCATATTCAGACCAACGTCTTGCAAAAATACAAGTCAGTGGATTTTTCCTTATGTAACTCAAGTGTCACTATTTTTTCCTGCCTTTGCTAAAAGGGCACTTTATTTAGTCAGCCAGTTTCCTTCTACTCGCTTCGCTTCTGCGTTTCTGTGATTGGTACCCAATGTTACTTCTTTTACTATTATGTTTATAATTTCCATTCTGGGATATTTGTGCTTTGATCAACTTTCTCTCATTTTGTGAATAAATCTGTGTTAACCAGTGAAAAATCACAAGGGGTGTGGGAGGGAGGAGGCAAGAAGCACTAACAGGATCTCACGTAAGTCAACATATAATTTTATAAGAAAACATTCATTTTTATTATAGAATTGAAAACCATTATTTTATGATGCTGTCTTTTTGCATACTTAGATGGGTTGACATTCAATGTGGACAGCAAGCTAGTTCACAAATCAACTGCAGGAGTCTCCAAGCAGTGGCCGTAGAGTGCAGCAAACTTCCCTTATAGTGGGAGGAGTTCCAGGAACCTCTGGATATTTTTGGTAATGATAAGGAAAAGCTACTGCAGTCTAGAGACAGGTCACCTTCAGAATTTAAAGACTGGCGCCAGGGGAAAATAGTGACACAGTACTCCTGGAGCCAAAAAAAAAAAACCAAACCAAATCAACCAACCAACCAAAAACCAAAGGAAATGAATGGGAGTTTCAAAATATGCAAAATTACCTTAGATGGGTACTTGGCATACTATGATTTGACAGGTTTACAGTGACCAACGAAACAGCAAAGACAGTTACTACTATTGATACCTTTAGTGTATAGATGATAGATTTTCAAGTTGCAGTAATAAATCCCGTAATAGCTCCTGAGACAAGTTAGCCTACACCCTGCACCCTTGCTATGCAGTGAGAAATAGGAACACAGAATAAAAAATGACTTACTGTATGGGAATCGGGTTGTCTTTGAAAAGTGACAAACTGTATGCTTTAAATGACAAAACATAGTTAGAGGCTTTATTTAAAAATCTCTCACTGTTCATTATCAAAGTTACAAGATTGTTTGCATACCAATAGACTGACTGTAAACAGGAAATTCTCATTAAGGAAAGATGGGTTTACTGTAATTTGATCTTTTACAAAAAAATTACTGCAAGTTATTGATAACAGAATTTCTCTTTTACTTTCTCAAGTCTAATTCTCTCGAAAATTCAACCAATGTTTCCACTTTCCTAACTAAGGTTCAACCATGGTCACCTTAGGAAATACCCCGCTTATTTGTTAATCAGAAGTATGAACTGTGGCACGTTTCCTTTTTTTCCCTAGAGCAAAGGCTTCGGCTGTATTTCATGAGAAGACAAGAGCTCCAGTGGTCCTGTCATGTCTCCCGCTGAGGTTTAATGACGGCAGTGGAGCAAAGCAGTGGTGGTGCCCAGTCAGACCTGCCCAGCTGCCCTATCTCTCATGGAATCTTCTTCCTAGACTTGCAGGCAGCCACGTGTTTCTGTAGCCTCCACCGAACCTGACTGAAGCGAGGGTGACATGCTGACTCAAGGTGATTCCATCCAGCGAGGAGCTGCTCCTTCAATCTGTTGGCTGGGGGACAATGCTAATATGAAGAAAATTATCTGGGTAGCTCAGATGCTCACTCAGCCACTGTAGAGGGGTTTCCAGCATTGGTTCAATTCCGTGAATCATTACTTGGTTCTTTTTTTCTCCATCTGTTCCAAGAAAGAAATCCAATAGTAACAATAGAAACAAAAACCACAAAGAAAAGATACTCTGTTGCCTTTTCAGATTCCTTAGTGAATTAAATGGATTTCAAACTTGTTTTATCCTCTTAACAGGAAATGAAGACAAGGAGAAAGTTTAAATGTTGCAAAATGTCTCACCCTGAACAGAAACCTGAGGCTGCAATGAATTCTGATAAAAATTCTGTTGCTATATGAAAGTATTTGTTCTTTCTTAATTACTGTGCTTGCCCAAGATTGACGTTAGTGAAACTATCCTGGAGAAAACAGCAGGGTGAACCCACTGACCAAAACTATTCTAGTGCACATTTAAAACCACCATAGAAGGCTGCTAGAAATGGTGACCTGGTGGAGGCTGGAGGCTGGGCGCGTTGCTGGCTGTCAACAATGTGCTCAAGGCTGGAGGGAGCAGAAGCACAACTAAAGCTTTATCACAGAGAACCAATGCTCTGACTTCAAGACTTCTGTCTTAAGAGGCACCAAACCTGGTGGATATTTTTTTTTTGATAATTCTCAATTGCTAATTAAAATGGTACTATAGGGCCTGCTGCAGGACTCAGCAGATAAAAGCACTTACTGTAGTCTGAGTTTGATCCCTGACACCCACATGGTAGGAGAGAACCTAGTCTCCAAGTTGTCTTCTGACTTCTATACATATGCTATGGTAGGTGGGCAACCACCCCAACAATAAAACAAATTAAAATGCAATAAAAATTTAAAGGATGCTTCAATTAACACTTTAAAATTCAAATTTTATTAACAATTAAAGCAAGGAAAACCCCTAATGTAAAGAGCACGCCTCCCCAAACCATTCTAGACTAAACAAAAATTATTCAAAAAGAAAAGGAAGAAAGTATTTGTTACCCTGCAGTACAATTCTTTAATAGTGTCTTCAAAATACAGTGGCGACCACCTTACATCCTGGAAACAAAAGACAACAAGAGGGCAAAACCCTCTGGTGGGACAGGAGCACTTCAGCTGCTGCTCTCCTTTCTGTCCTTGCTCTATTCCCAGCGCTCTCCAGTCCCTACTGTGCTAAGTTACAGGAAGGCCTGGCTGGCACCTGACATCAGAACTTCTATTTAGCCTCCCAACAGACCAGAGAGAGAGAGAGAGAGAGAGAGAGAGAGAGAGAGTCAGAGACAGAGAAGGGGGAGGCAGGGAGTGATCACAGAGGACACAGAAACACTACAGTCAAAAGCGAATGCTCAAATAAGAATCAGGTAAGCATGCTACCAACTCTAAACCCGACCAAACAAAGCTTCCCACATCCCTGTCACAGCATAGTCCAACTTTGGGGGAAAGACTACTGACTGTCTCAGAACCCCAGAAAACTAATAACTGCCTCTATTGCTTTCATTTCCCTAGCCATCCTTTTTTTTTTTAAGGCCTTTTCTATTTAGTTAATGTACGTGTGTCTGAGTGTGAATGTGTGCAGGTGGTGAGTGCAGTGCCCACAGCAGCCAGATGAGGGTGTTGGATCTTCTGTCTAGAGTTACAGGCAACTATGAGCTGCCAACATGGGTGCTGGGATCTGAGCTGGGGTCCTCTGAGGGACCACTTAACCGCTGAGCCATCCCTCCAGCCCTGCTAGCCATCTTTGTTGGGTCTGTGTAACTTTTTTGCACAGCTGTAATCACAGAGTGAATGCAATGACTGGCTTCTGGACACTGGTCAGAACCATTGAGCTGTACACAGAGCACTGAAGACTGTACTTCAGCTCTTTGGGAAGACTTTTGAGAACTGGTGTAAGATGGATGAACATTTAAGTTCTCTAGAATGATTCATCTTTCTAAGTTTTAGATTGCCGAGGTTTTACCTTATTAAATCTTTCTTAGAATATCTTAAAACATTTCCAGTATAGTTCTCTTAATATTCTTATTATATATTTCTTTGAGGCATTTTAATATTCTCAGAATTTCCTCCTACTTAGAACTGAGTCAAAAAATGAAAGCGTGGTGAGAGTAAAAGTTCCTTTTGTGTACAGGTTCTCAGGCCAGAGTCATCTTTTTCTGAGACAGTAAAACTAACAAGTCACTACTCACTTTTCAACATTGTCCTAGAGCAGCGTTGAGATGAGAGTGAATATATGCGAGTGCCCCATCCACTGACGCACATGTGCTTGAGAGGCCAGGAGACAACAGATGGACTCTGAGTCACACCACATACAACGGAGCCATTCCAACTCTGCATCAAATCTGCCACATCATGACAGGCGCTGGGTAGGCAAATACTGGTTTTCTGGCTTTCAGACTGGGGTCATCTTAATTCTTTGCTTGAACTAGAAAACTAAGTCAGATCTATTTCTTCCATACCTATCATCAGAACAACTGAAGATAGGAGATATAATAATCAGGCATGGCTTGTGTTTGTAACCTGAGCATGTGGGAGACAGGGTCAAGAAGACAGCTCTGAGTTTAAAGCCAGTCTAGTATAGAGACTAAGACTGTATCTCAAAACAAAGAAAAAGAAAACATACAATGCAATGCCCATCAAAATCCCAGCAAAATTCTTCAGAGACCTCGAAAGAACGGTACTCAACTTCATATGGAAAATCAAAAAACCCAGGATAGCCAAAACAATCCTGTACAATAAAGGAGGCATCACAATCCCTGACTTCAAACTCTACTACAGAGCTACAGTACTGAAAACTGCCTGATATTGGCATAAGAACAGACAGGAGGACCAATGGAAACGAATAAAAGACCCGGATATCAATCCACACATCTTCGAATACCTGATCTTTGATAAAGAAACAAAAACTATCAAATAGAAAAAAGAAAGCATATTTAACAAGTGGTGCTGGCATAATTGGATATCAACATGTAGAATGAAAAGACTCATATCTATCACCATGCACAAAACTCAAGTCCAGATGGATCAAAGACCTCAACATAAAGCCAGCCACACTGAACCTTATAGAAGAGAAAGTGGGAAGTACGCTTGAACGCATTGGCATAGGGAACCACTTCCTAAATAGAACCCCAGCAGCTGAGAGAAATAATAGAACATACACTGAGAAAAACAATTAATAAATGTGACCTCCTGAAACTGAAAAGCTTCTGTAAAGCAAAGGACATGGTCAACAAGACAAAATGACAGCCTACAGAATGGGAAAAGATCTTCACTAACCCCACATCAGACAGAGGTCTGATCTCCAAAATATACAAAGAACTCAAGAAATTAGACACCAAAAGATCACATAATCCAATAAAAAAAATGGAATACAGACCTAAACAGAGAACTCTCAACAGAGGAATCTAAAATGGCTGAAAGACACTTAAGGAAATGTTCAACATCCTTAGTCATCAGAGAAATGCAAATCAAAACAACTCTGAGATTCCATCTTACACCTGTAAGAATGTCCAAGATCAAAAACACTAATGACAACTTATGCTGGAGAGGTTGTGGGGAAAAGGGAACACTTCTGCATTGCTGGTGGGAATGCAAGCTGGTACAACCCCTTTGGATGTCAGTGTGGGGATTTCTCAGAAAATTAGGAAACAACCTTCCTCAAGACCCAGTAATACCACTTTTGGGTATATATCCAAAGGATGCTCAATCGTGCCACAAGGACATGTGCTCAACTATGTTCACAGCAGCTTTGTTTGTCACAGCCAGAACCTGGAAACAACCTAAATTCCCCTTGACCAAAGAATGGATAAGGAAAATGTGGTACATTTACACAATGGAGTACTACACAGCAGAAAAAAATAATTACAGCTTGAATTTTGCAGGAA